>CM046812.1:15451270-15462085 GCA_025617385.1 Murraya koenigii
ATTTTTAGCAATACATTTTCATAGTTTTCCTCAACCAAACTCAAAATTGAAACTTGAAAGCAAATTCAATCGAACAACTTTTTCTTAGCAAAACTGCCAAGTAATCCCATTACTTGTTTATCTTTTTTTTACACCTATAGTGAAAGAGGGCCATAAGATAATTATGTAAAGAATGCATTTTGGTAAATTTTGTCGAATAAAATATTAAATTAAATAAAAATGATAAGTGGGGTCTGATAAGGAGGAATTTTAATCATCAGCAGTGCCACAATTTTAGAAACAAGGTTCTACGAGCAAGCTTAGTGAAAAATAATTCTTAGGCACTTCCCAATTTTATTTTTTAGTTTTTATTTGTTTGAGCTAGAGAACCTAGCCCAGTTTGCCCAACTCCAAAATACACAGCACCTGTATCAGATGAAAGATATATAATGTGTATCACATTATGTGTATAATATATAATATAACATATTATAATCATTGTTAATACAATTTTTCTATTTTATTTTTTCCTTTTTTTCTTCAATGCTAATAAGGTTTTGGAGTAATTAGGAATTCTGTTGGAGTCAAGACTAATAGAAAGATTTTTTTGAAAATTTTATTAAGAAATTACAATCTTCATATATAGGAGCTTTTACGCAGTGCTCAATACTTATTAATATAAAGAAATTGAAAGTTATCCAATGCTTGAATCTGTTTCCCACTTCTACATAATGTTAAGATGATACATCAGATACATTCATGAGGTTCTATATTCCAAGACCAAAATTTCATAACTTCACATTATTTGGGAACAAAATTAAAAAATTGATAATTATTATGGTTGAAAATCATATAGATATAGAAACCTACCTAACAACATGACTATTTTAAAGACTAAAACGATAAATATACATTGTATATTTAATAAATTATGATTGATGCATCACATGTTAGCTGCAAGAATTAGCTAACCAATATGTGGAGTTCGTCAGAAAAATATTCAAGAAGAGAGCGAGCATGATATAGACCAACTTGATCAATTTTAACACAATGACACAACAATTTTTATTTATTTACTTCATTTTCCAAGAAAACAAAGTGCACGTAAGTAAACAAAGAAAATCTCATATATTTATATATCTTAAGAGATCTTTTAATATATAGTACCCATCCTTTATTTAATTAAACATAATTTAAAAGAGTAATACAATATGCACTTAACCAACATAGTCGGAATTTCTCCCATACTGAGGAATATTAAGAAAATCAAGATTTTCATTCACAATCTCATTGTCAACAATGCTGCCGCATGGGGAAAATTCAAGACCCTTCGACCAATTATTCTTACCTGAAAAAATTCATATATATTAAAAAACTTAATCATAAATGTGACACACACACACACACATATATATATAGTGTGAAAATAAGATTTGCAAATGATATTCAACTAAGAGTAGGCTTATCAACCTGCACAAGGAGTTTTCATATTGTTTGGGTAATATCGAGCAGACTCCCTCGAGGTCAACCCAACCAGAGCAGAAGACCTAATCGCTAGCACGAAGATTCCCTTGCTAGGTATCAAAGTTGGTCGAGGTCAAGTGCTCCAAGACTAGTAGAGCCCTGACCTTCTTTTCTTGATCGAGATCCTCGAACCACCGAGCAGGATCCAGTCATGTCGCCGAAAACACTGTGGGTAGAGAGAATCAAAGCTCGAGCAGAGCAGACTTAAACATGACGACCCCTCCTCCTGACAACTTGACATGACGATTGATGCCTGGCAGGCACCCCACCCGTAGGGTTTCGCCATCAGTAATCGATGACCGCGACACGCCTCACGAGTATCATCATTAAACACAGACCTACAAGGCACCATCATTGGGTCACAGGAACCCATACCCACCTGACATCTCACGCCCTCAAGTTGTGCCGCAGCAACCCCTAGTTGTCAGGAAGGCACAGACGCAATTAATGCGGAGGTGGGCGTCCAAGCAAAGGGGCGGGAAAATATGAGGATAAATACCGGACGAAGGACAAGGTAAATGGACTTTTGACATTTGGGACTTTCTTTTTCCTTACCATATTTTCCTTCTTCAAATTTAAAAACATTTCCACTCCAAAAAAACCACAAAAAACTTAAGACTATCTCTACCACTTTCCCCCCTTCAAACGCCTTATCTTTCTGGTCTCTCAAACCAAGAGGGATACCAAAAGAATCAACCCGATTACTGACTTGAGCGTCGGAGGGTTTTAGCCGAAAAAATACCCGGCGACCCTTGATATTCCTTTGTGAACGCAGGTAAGAAAAAAAGTCACCGTTCCTGCAGAGGCAAAAAGGCAAGAGCCAGTAAGGGAGTCCCGCTCGAGCAACAAGCGAGCGTAAGTCTGCGTAATCATCCGAGAACGTGCGGAAAACCGTATCAACATTTTGGCGTCGTCTGTGGGGATCAATTCAAAAAGCTTGAATTCCCAATGCATTCAAAAAACAACATAACGATGAGAGAAAATAGCAGGAGAGGAGTAAGCCCGGAGGAATCTGTGACTCTAAGGGAGGTGGCCAATGAGGCCCAAGATAGAGAAATCCAAGAAAGAATGGATTGGATGGAAAGACAGATGGAGACGCTGACGTCCATCTTGTAGGAGCTTAGTGGATGGACAGAGGAAAGTAAGCGATGGCGTTCCTCGAATCCAAGCATGGAATGACTCACGGGGAATGTAGGAGATGAAGCCCAGAGATAAAAAGCACAAAATGTTGCCGAAAGGGAGGAGACGAACTTGGAGGAAAGGGAATCCCGCCAACACTTGCAAGACACGGCACCTACTTTCCACACGGAGGAATTGGAGGGAGAGGTGCACAGGTTGGCGCAGGTTGTAGAGGACCTCCGGGGAAATGAGAAATCCCGAGTTGGAGGATAATGTTGGACAGTGAGTCCTCACTCTTAGTCGAAATCATAGGCGTCACAATCCCCCGGGATTTCCGCTTCCCCGACTTGAAGTTCTCAGGGACGAGTGACCCGCTGGTGCACATAGAACGTTTCAATGACATGACCGGAGTACAGGGCTTGACAGCCGCCCAAATATACAGTACCTTCCCGCTTACTTTGGAAGGGAGGGCGAGAGAATGGTACTGTAAACTACCGCGGGGAAGTATTCTGAGCTTCGAACAAATGTGCAAGGAATTCGTGGAGCAGTTCCGGGAGGCGATGGCCCCCGAAGACGACATGATGGAATTAGCGGAGATAAAACAGAGGGAGAGGGAGTCCCTCCGAGAGTTCGTTAAAAGATACCACCGGTCAATCCTAGATCTTGGGGCATTCAATCACCCCCAAGCGCTGAGGGGACTGGAGGATGGGATCAAAATGGGAAGGCCATAGTACAATTTGCGGAGCCCCTCGATCTGTTCGTACTCCGACGCATATGAACAGGTGAAGATGGACATGGTTATTGAGGAAGAAAAAGCCGTGAAGCTGAGAAGCGAGCAGAGCAGTGGAACGAAGCGGAAAGAGAAAGGAGGGCCTGTTCGTGGTGCGTCTACTTCCAAGGCAATAAAGGACTGGGTTACTCCCTATAACCCCTACCAGAGGGCTCCCCAGCCGCGAGTGGCTCTCGCTCCACCCCGCAGGTTCCCAAGTCACCAACACAAGGAGCATCGGTAGTACGGTGGCAACCTGCCTTGCAATCCGCCTATAACTCGGCCCATGCAGAATAACAGCAAAGCCGACCACCCATTACCCCCACACCCGAGAAGTTTCCCCCGGGATGGGGCGTTGTAGATGGTTTATCAGAGTCCCGTATACAGACAATACACCCCGTTAAAGGTGTCTCTTGAGGAAATGTTCCAAATTGTAGAGGAACGAGGGCTGCTGTGTTCCCCGACACCAATGTCTAAGCCAGCCAGTAGGAGGGACAGGGGCCAGTACCACTCGACGTCGCAGTGCCGTGATTTGAAGAACCAGGTGAAAGACTTGGTTAGAAACCGGTACTTGGATGAATTTATTGAAGGAGGACACCCGGTAGTCGAGCAGCAGCGAGCAGAAGATGACCAAGCCTGTGACATGGACCATGAACCACCTGTTGTGAGGGTGATAATTGGGGGCCCACGATGGCAAGAAATTCAAATAAGACTCGAAAGAACTACAGCAAATACGACTTGGTTGGCTGGGAGGGCTTGCTCGCCGTGCATGCGGTAAAGAAAACTAAGGTGCGGCAAGTGCCCATCATGTGGACGGAGGAGGACGAGGAGGGGGTGCTATACCCCCACGAGGATGCCTTGGTTGTGAAAGCAAATGTTGCCAATAAGGAGATCAACCGAATACTGGTGGATTCGGGAAGTTCAGTGGACATTCTCTTCAAGTCCATACTCGATGATTTGGCAATAGCGGATATAAGGCTCGAGCAGACGAGCACCTCTCTAAAGGGGTTCGGTGGGAGAAGATTAACCTCTCTGGGGATCATCAAATTGGCGGTGACTATGGGCTCGAAGCCCTTTGAGAAGAATATGATGTTGGATTTCGTGGTAGTGGATGAGCTCAGCCCCTACCAAGCGATATTAGGAAGGCCCTTCATGAGAATTAGCCAGTCGGTGTTGTCCACCCATTACTTGGCCTTGAAGTATCGCATGAATTGGGCCGTGAGAGTTGTCAAAGGCGATTAAAGGGTCGCGAGGAGCTGCTACGCTGTGACGGCAAAGGAAGTAATGCAAGTGACATCGTTGGACTCGAAGGGAGAGTCAAAAAAGGGAAGGCAGGAGCCTGCTGAAGAGTTAGAGGAAATTGGGATAAAACCAGACGACCGTGAGAAGTATGTCAAGATTGGCTCGGGCATTAGCGAGCCATTAAGGGAAACTCTGGTCGAGTGTTTGCGAGCACACTCTAATGTGTTCGCCTAGACACATGAGGATATGCTCGGGATCGACCCGGATGTGGCATACTACAGGCTGACGATAAGGAAGGACGCGAAGCCGGTAAGGTAAAAGAGGAGGTGTGTCAACCAGGAGAGGTATGAGGCCATGAATAGCGAGATAGAGAAGCTGCTGAAGGTAGAATTCATAATTGAAGTCACCTACCCCGAATAGATCTCGAATGTGGTCTGGTAAAGAAGGCGAGTGGGAAATGGAGAATGGGTGTGGATTTCACATATTTGAACAAAGCTTGTCCGAAAGATAGCTTCCCGTTGCCTAAGATAGACCAAATGGTGGACTCCATAGCAGAGCACGGCCTGCTCAACTTCATGGATGCCTTCTCGGGCTACAACCAGATCCCTACGTACGAACCGGATGAGGAATGCATGGCCTTCATCACCAACCAGGGCCTATTCTGTTACAAGGTCATGCCATTCGGCCTGAAAAACGCGGGGGCAACCTACTAGAGACTGGTAAATAAGATTTTCAAGCTACTGATCGGCCACAGAATGAAAGTTTATATGGACGATATGATCACTAAGTTCAAAGATCGCGAGGAGCATGTGAAGCACTTGGAAGAGACTTTCGCTCTCTTCGGAAATATCGGATGAAGCTTAATCCCGAGAAGTGTGCCTTTAGAGTTGGCTCGGGAAAATTCTTGGGCGTCATGGTCAGTAACTGGGGAATCGAGGCCAACCCGGAGAAGATAAGAGCAGTGATAGACATGAAGTCCCTGCGCACTCTCAAGGAAATACAAAGCCTCACTGGAAAGCTGGCATCCCTCAACAAATTCATCTCCCGAGCAACAGACAAGTGACACGTCTTCTTCCAAGAAATGAGAAAAGGGAGAAAGACAATGTAGACACTAGAATGTGAAGCGAGTATTCCAACAGCTGAAGGAATACTTGCTGAAAGCTCCACTACTGTCAACACTGCGAGTGGGAGAAGTTCCAGACTTGTATTTGGCAGTGTTGCGATGGGCAACGAGCTCAGTCTTGGTAAGGGAGGAGTCGAGGGTGCAGTACCCCGTATATTACACGAGTAGAGCTTTGTTGGGAGCAGAGACTCGGTATCCACCAATGGAGAGGTGAGCACTTGCCCTGGTAATAGCAGCCCGGAAGCTGAGACCTTATTTTTAAGCACACTCGTAGCGAGTCTCGACGAACCAATCGCTAGGCGGATCCTACACAAGCCAGAGACTTCTGGCAGGCTGGTGAAATAGTTGATAGAGCTCAGTGAGTTTGACATCAGCTACTAACCCCGAACAACAATCCGAGCGCAGGCCCCAGCAGACTTTGTGGTCGAATGTACGAAGGCAAACGAAAGACCTGGACAGCGAGCACTCAGTGAGCTCCCCGCCCTAGGTAAAGCATGGATGATTATAGTGGATGGGTCATGCGGGGACCAAGGAGCAGGAGCAGGAGTGGTACTTCTTAGTCCTGAAGGGGTGAGTTTAAGGCTACCAATAACCAGGCTGAGTACGAGGCCGTAATTGCAGGACTGAACCTCGCTTTGGTAGTAAAGGTGGAAGATGTAAAGTTCCGGACAGACTCTTAGCTGGTGGCAAACCACCTTAATAAAAGCTTCCAAGCAAAAGGCGAGAAGATGGAAGCTTACCTTCGAAAAGTGAGACAGTTGATAGGGAAATTCCGAGTGGTAAAGGTGGAACGGATCGCATGGGGAAGAACTATTGAGCGGATATGATAGCATGAATGGCCACTGTGTCTGACCCCAAAATGCCCAAGTCTATCCCATTGGATATTAAAACCTGCTTGAGTATCGAGGAGGAGGATAAGATAATGAGCTTAACATCGAACAACACCTGGATGGATCCAATTGTCTCTTATCTCAAGGAACGGACGTTGCATGCCGACGCAAGCGTGCAAGGAAGCTAAAGTGTCAAGCTGCAGGTACACACCGATCGATGGGATATTGTACAGAGTGGATACACCCTGTCATTGCTACGATGTTTGGACAAGGAGGAAGCTGACTATGGCCTTAGAGAGATACACGAAGGAATTTGTGGAAACCATTCCAGCGCGAGGTCTCTGGCCTTTAAAGCCTTAAGGCAGGGGTACTTCTGGGCCCGGATGCACCAGGATGCATAAGAAAAGACCAAGAGCTACAAGAATTGTCAAAGTTTCGCCATCTACATGGCTCAGCCGCCCGAGAACCTCACAGTGATGAATTCACCATGGCTATTTACTCAATGGGGGATCGAACTAATCGGGCCGCTGCCAAAAGGAAGAGTGTCTGCAACACACGCCGTTGTGGCAATTGATTAGTTCACCAAATGGGTTAAAGTGGAAGCTTTAAGCAGTACATGTAAAGCAAGGCCATTGACTTTATTTGGAGAAATGTAATTTGCAGTGCACGGATCCCCACACACCGGTCACTGCATAATGAGAGGCAGTTTGACAATAACAAATTCAGAGACTTCTGTAGGAACATGGGGATAGAACTAAAGTTCTGCTCGCTATCACACCCATAAGAAAACGGGCAAGTGGAGGTCGCGAACAAGACTATAAAACGCCTCCAAGGCCGACTTAGTGAGTAGAAGGGAGTTTGGGCTGACGAGCCGCTTAGTGTCTTATAGGCCGATAGACCATACACAAAACCGCCACTGGGAAACACCTTTTCCTTGGCATTCGGACACAAAGCAGTGATCCCTACAGAAATAGGGATGCACAGACACCGGATGAAGCACTTCAACGAGACCAAAACAATGAGTAGATGTGTGCAAATTTAGACTTATTGGAAGAAAAAAGAGAAAGGTCTCGCAGAAAGATGACGTGAGTACCAACAAAGGGTTGCCCGCTACTACAACCGTAACGCATACATCCGCCGATTCCGTGTGTAGGATTGGGTACTTAGAAAAGTGAACTAGAGTATTAAAGACCCTGCATAAGGAGTGTTGAGCCCGAATCGGAAAGGTCCCTATAGGGTCTCTTAAATAGCCTGGTCCGGAGCGCATGAAGTTGACTTACCTAGATAAGCGAGAAGTCAAGAGGCCATGGAATGCACAACATTTGACTGAAATATTTCCAAGAAGTTTCCTTGTAGCGCAAGAATTGATATTCGCTTTTTCCTAAAAATAAGTGTGTAAAACCTTGTATATGAATAAAAGCAAGAAAACACTTCCAATATTAATTCAATATGAGCAAGTTAAAGCTTATAATAATAACGCAGAGGCCTAAGTCTCAAAGCCTATCTTAAGGTGAGACGGTGCCAAGCGTGAGCCAAATGAAGGCTCGAGCGTAATAAGCTCAAAGAAGAAACGCAAGCGCCGAAGTCTCAAAGCCCAACCTAAGGCGAGACTGGCATCAAGCGTGAGCCAAATGAAGGCTAGAGCAGAATAAGCTCAAAGAAGAAACGCAAAGGCAAGAAGTCTCAAAGCCTAACCTAGGGCGAGATGGTGCCAAGCATGAGCCAGATGAAGGCTCGAGCATAATAAGCTCAAAGAAGAAACGCAAAGGCTGGAAGTCTTAAAGCCTAACCTAAGGCGAGATAGTGCCAAGCGTGAGCTAGATGAAGGCTCGAGCAGAACAAGCTTAAAGAAGAAACGCAAAGGCCGAAAGTCTCAAAGCCTAACTTAAAGCGAGACGGCGCCAAGCGTGAGCCAGATGAAGGCTCGAGTAGAACAAGCTCAAAGAAGAAACGCAAAGGCTGAAAGTTTCAAAGCCTAACCTAAGGAGAGACGACGCCAAAAGTGAGCCAAATGAAGGCTCGAGCAGAACAAGCTCAAAAAAGAAATGTAAAAGCCAGAAGTCTCAAAGCCTAACCTAAGGCGAGACGGTGCCAAGCGTGAGCCCAATGGGGGCTTGAGCAGAATAAGCTCAAAGAAGAAACGCAAAGGTCGGAAGTCTCAAAGCCTAACGTACGGCGAGACGGTACCGAGCGTGGGCCAAATGAAAGCTCGAGCAGAATAAGCTCAAGAACGAATGCAAAGGCCGGAAGTCTCAAAGCCTAACCCAGGGCGAGACGGTGCCAAGCATGAGCCAAGTGAAAGCCCAAGCAGAACGAGGCCATACTCGGAGAACAAGAGTAGCAAGACTCAAAGCCCGAACTTAATGCGAGTGGAGCCGTAAGTGGCTCGAGTTATATGAAATCGCCAATGAAAGCCGAAGCCACGAAGCCTAACTATGGGCAAGGCTAGTAGACAGTACTACAGCCTAGAATGAGCTCGAGCATAATCACCAAAGTGTAAGGGTGTTACGACCTTAGACTTGGAGTCTCGTCCAAGTTGGAGTAAGACGACCAAACCGTAGGGGCGGTCTAATTAATTACGTTTGGCAAGACAAGCAAAGGCCCAAGGTCAGCCGAGGAGGCCCAAAGTCTCGCTAAAATCTATTTCATAAAGAATTATGGAACAAAATAAGAGCACAAAGGCAAGGTGAGAAACGTATGTTCTTTATTTCATCATCAAAGATTACAAAGCAAAAAAAAAAAGGAGTACAATAAAGCCACTCAAGTGGTCGGACCAATCGAAGCTAAGCAGTGGAGGCCGGGGCCTCTGAGGACTGGGCAGCTCGAGAGCTCAGCAGAAGCAAGCAGCTGGAGGTCTCTGCGGCTGGAGGAGCAGCCTCTCGCACCTTGTAGTATCCTCGGTAGGGGACCCTCGGTTCCTAAGCTCAGGCATCTTGCTCGCTCATATAGGCATCCACACCCGCCTCAAGTTTGGACATGTCCAGCTCGGGTATTCCTTACCCGTGATGTATACGATGCACTCCTTCGATGTACTCTTCCGCGAAGTCGGCTCTCCAAGGAGTCCACCTTATGCCTGAGACGAGAAGCCTCTACCTCTGTGGTCTTCTCAAAGGCGCACTCTGCACGCCGAGGTCTTTTCGAGCATTCACCACCTCATCCCTGACTCACGCACAACTCCTTCTCAAGTCGAGCGCCTGGACTCAACTGTGGCTACCTTCTCCTCGAGGCGGAGATCTCAGTGCGAAGCTTAGCCGCTTCCTCCTCTTTCTACTCGAGCATCTGCCTCAAGCCCTGATTGTCGGCCCTGATCTTCCTCTCGAAATCCATGGCCTTGGTCTTAAAGGCAGTGGCTGCATCTGTAGAATGGCATGAGAGCACTGGAACATGTTGGCCAGCTCGCTGACACTAGAAGCCTCCAGCTCCTCCACGAACTTCTCTCCTATGTGCCTAACAAAATCCCTGACATAATGGTCGGCAACATTGGGCTGTTGCTGCTCCTGAGAATGCCCGGATCTAGACTTAGCCAGAACGACAGCTCTCGAACCCCTCTGAGGTGCTCCTTCTGCTGGCCACTCATCCTCTCGAGCAGGAGGAACAGCCCCGGTTGGCGAAGCAGCAGGGTCAACTTTGGATCGCTTAGGAAGAGCAGAAGAGCTGCTTGGTCGGTCTGCTGTGCTCAAGGGCCTTTTCAATTGAGAAAGGATGCCACTCATTTCTTCCACCGGAACAAGGCCGAACTCGACAAGGTTGTGAAGTGTCAATAGCTCCTTGCACGAGTTCGCGTTATCTAGAGCAGTGTTGACATGCGACTGAAGCTCCTCCCCAACCTGGTAGGACGCATTCCAAGAGATTGCAACAACAACCAGGAAAAATAATGAGAAAAGTGCGAGCAGAAAAGCCAAAGTAAAAAATGTAATGGGCGAGAGACGACCGGAGTACAAAAGCTGAGAGGATTTGAGGAACCTCCTCACGTGAGGAAGTCACGCCTCAGCTTCTCCCAAGAAGAAGAATTTGCTCTTCTAATTGCCACCAAAGCGGGAGGTCAACGATGGGTTTTTACCCTTAAAACCTGAGGCGAGGTGATACCACTTGATCTTTTGATCGCTTCTTCATCCGGGTAGATGCTTTATCTCATCTACCATCACTCACCCAAATTGCACCATCCCCACAAAACATACAGCCTCGATAAAACCCTCCGCCCATTTGGGTTCAACTACCCCGGCCGACGT
>CM046812.1:15462185-15627990 GCA_025617385.1 Murraya koenigii
ATCAAGAGCCAACCTAACGCCCCACCTGAAGCATTCTAAATAAAAGGGTGACATACCCCCGGGGAGGACGGCTGGGCGTGTTACTTTTGCTAGGTAGACGCAGATCCACACTAGACGGAATGTGGTACATATCCCTAAGTCGGCCTAGGTCTTGGTGTGAAGTCTCACACCTCATGTTATCAATGGCAAACGACTTGGCCTCCGACCATCGGGCCTGCCCTCCGCATCACTGCAGCCGGGTTTCCCCCACAACCTCGACCCATTCGGGGCTTGGGTCTCTCACCAGAACCTCCTTATTGGTCTCGAAGTCACTCGAAGAAGATGACTCTTTAGGGGACATCCGGCGGGGTTGCTGAGTGGTTGACATTTTTTCTAGGGACACAATCTACCAAGTGGAAAACCAGAAATCTAGAAAATGGAAAAAATAAGAACGAGAAGAAGGAGAAGAATTTATACCTAAGATGGGTTCAACGACGGCAGATGACAGCGACGGCAGAAAGGGAAATGAGATGCACTTGCAGGCGACTGTTTGTTGTTTAAGCAAAGATTGAAAACAAGAAGCACAATAAAGAAATTAGGGATTTATAAAGGAGAAAGCAAGTCATGTCAACAGATGGCACGCTACTCAAGGGACGCGATTGTTCAAGTAACCGCATCTCCAAAATTTAAACGAACGGCCCAGATCTGTCTACGTGTCTCGCATTAAATGTGAAGTGACGGAAAAGACAGACAACTCAACATGAGTAAGGTAAAAAGGGATGGGGAAACCTGCTCGAACAAGAAGTTTCCAGTCTTATCTCGTTTCACTCTAAAAGACTAGAAACTGAGGGACTGGTGTTTGGTAAAAAAACATACTAGCTCGAGGTCAACCCAAGCAGAGCAGAAGACCTAATCGCTAGCACGAAGATGCTCTTGCTAGGTATTAAAGCTGATCGAGGTCAAGTGATCCAAGACTGGTCGAGCCCTGACCTTCTCTTCCTGATCGAGATCCTTGAACCACCGAGCAGGATCCAGTCATGTCGCCGAAAACACCGTGGGCAGAGAGAATCAAAGCTCGAGTAGAGCAGACTTAAACATGGTGACCTCTCCTCCCGACAACTTGATACGACGATCAATGCCTGGCATGCACCTTACGTCATAGGGTTTCGTTACTGTAACCGATGACCGGCACAGGCCCCCACAGTATCATCATTAAACACAGACCTACACGACACCATCATTGGGTCACAGGAACCTATACCCGCCTGACATCCCACGCCCCCAAGTTGTGCCGCAGCAACCTCTAGTTGTCAGGAAGGCACAGACGCAATTAATGCGGAGGTAGGCGTCCAAGTAAAGGGGAGTGGGAAAATAGGAGGATAAGTACCAGACGAAGGAAAAGTAAAGGGACTTTTGACCTTTGGGACTTGCTTTTTCCTTAACATATTTTCCTTCTTTAAATCTAAAAATATTTCAACTCCAAAAAAACCACAAAAAAACTTAGACTTTCTCTACCACTTTCCCCCTCCAACGCCCTATCTTTCCAGTCTTCAAAACCAAGAGGGATACTAAAAGAATCAACCGGATTACTGACTTGAGCGTCAGAGGGTTTTCACTGGAAAAATATCCGGCGACCCCTGACATTCCTTTATGAACGCAGGTCAGAAAAAAAGTCACCGTTCCGGTAGGGAAAAAAAGGTAAGAGCCAGCAAGTCTACAGCATCATCCGGAAATGTACAGAAAACCGCATGAACACATATTCTTCAAAGCTTCTAGTGAACCGTAATGCAAAGGATATAATTAAGTTACTTTTTTGAGTTCTTGCCATCGCTTCTGGTTTGAGAATACGGAGATATATATACACACATTCACACAAGTAGCCGACGCGAGGGTGATTGGGGCATAGTTAATGCATGCATGGTAGATATATAAGGAGAGGGGCAAATGGTGCAATTAATTAATTAATTGTAGATAATTAGATATTGAATCAGCGGCTATAATTATTCAATTGCATGGCTCCCATGGCTTACTAATAAACTAATAATGGTAGATAAGTAGATGATAATTGAATGATGTAAAGTTTGTTGGCAATATTTGAATTACAAGACACTAATTTATATCAATCAACACAGTTCTTTCTCTCATAATAGAATTATGACAATGTTGTAATTTTTATGGAACATTAATTTTAGATAATGAACAAAGTCTTATATATATATACATATAAGAGTTGTATATATGACCGAAAATACGAATAAAGCATATCATATCAAGTGCAGATATTGGAGCACAACAAATTAACAATTATTTTTCTAAGATATAGATATGAGTTCACGTAATTAAGTTATTGGACAAAGTCAAAAGAGGTTGTTTATGGCTTACCTAGTAAGCGTTATCATTTATATTTTATAAAGTGAAAATATTGGACAATTATCATAATTAATGTAGTAACCGTGCAATTAAAGTATGACCTACCGACCTCAGAAACCATATTTGTGATCAACTGAAGTTATAATATTCGACACAAAGTTAAAAATTATATCCTTCCCTATAAGAAAAACAATTTTAACAATTTTACAAAGCAGGTTCGAAACATATAAATTTTAAACATAATTTCTTACGCACATTGTGAGCCTTTAGATTAGAATAAAAGAAACGGATGAGATCCACTGAATTATATGATATGACACATTAACTTCAACATATTGAATCAATGATGCTCTAACATTTAATTTTCTTTATCCTCTCTCCTCGTCATCAACGTACTTCTTTTTATTATTTTCCCTTTGTATTTTTACCAAGAATCTAAACTCGCTTTCTTATCTATTTTTCCTTCTATCTCCTTCCCCTCACCCTTTCTCAAATTTTCTTACCCTCAAATATTGAAAAGATTTTCACTTGCTCTGTAGCACAGAGCAAATTAAGACCCAGTACCGAAAATGATATTTTATTTATTTATTTATTGATTGTTGAAGTATGTAAGTTTCATCTTTGAGTTAACCACTAATTATAAAGTCAGTAATATTTTTTTAATTATTCTTTAGTACAGAGTTGTGTATATGTATATATATATATGCACCCCAAAATAGACTTGTTGTGCAAATTCCTCTCTAGATGCCTAATTTAATGAATTACTTTTCTTCATAATTTTTTCTTCAAAAATATTTTTCGTGATACAGTTGTTTTTCTCTAGATGCCTTTTCAAGGTGAAACCTGAAAGTGATTGCAATGAAGAAAAGAAAGCAGGGAATAAAATTGTTAAAAGAAAGAAAAAATTAATAAAATTATTGCTTTATCATTAATGTCATGTAAGCCATTGGATCTTAGTCTTTTATTTTTTATTTTTAATCTAAAGGCTCACTATTTGTGTCTTACATTTATGTATAAATTTTTTTCTATTAAACATGCCCCAATAATGATATAGGCTTTTAAAAGATCAATCTAATTAATTTATGAGTGATGATATTTAAACCCTTTATTTAACTCAGTAATCCCCACTTTATAATTTATTTCATTTTTTCTAAAATTATCTTTATTAAAAGTTAAAAATACATTTATTTTAAAATTTTTTATTTTCTCTTCATCCACAATCTTTCTTCCATGAATCACCACCATATTCATCTTCATCACAATAAAATCCATTACTAAATATTGAACAGCATTTAATTTTTTTAATATTTTTGTTTGCTTTACACATAAAACAAATGGTTTAATGAATAAAAAATAACAAATCCTCAAATCCGATTATGCCCAACAACAAACAAAGAAAACCCAACCAAATCACAATTGAAAATTTTTAACCATGTATTGAGATTATTTTTAATATTTTTATTTGGAATTCAACACATAATTCTTGTTTTGGATTTCATTCATATTAATGTTCTTATAAATATTGTTCAATATTTACGATAAATTTAATAATTATGAAAATTACAATGGTGATTGATGAAAGAGAGAGAAATTGTGCGTGAGAGAGAAAAGAATAAGTTAGAAAAATAAATACTTTTCAATTCTTAATGAGAATAAATTTGAAAATAAATGAAATAAATTAAACAGTGGGAGCTGTGAAGATAAATAGAGAAATACAAATATCACCGCTCTTAATTTATTTGGAATACAAAATGTTACTGATCCTTCTCAATATTGATGTACTATCCTCTTTTGGAGGTCTCGGAGGAAATTATAATTAAGGAAATAAATGAGTAAATAAATGTGGTTTTTTTTTTAATTATTATTATTCAATGGATCTAGTTGTAGCAATTGGATGGGCTGGGCTGCGATTGCCTAAGCCCATGATAAAAAGGCCTAGTCCTTCGTAGGCCTATCCATGTTTGGATTGGCCGGGCGTAGCCTGCACTACCAAAGTTTTCCTTTCTTTTTTTATTTTTAGTAATTTAACAAAATGAAACAGAAGTTAAAAAATAAAAACAAAAATTTAATTAACTTTATCTCTATTAAACTAATTAAAAATAAAATTTATTTAAAAAATAATATATTCTCCCGAAAAAAGAATTTTGGCAAAAATCATATTTTAAAAATCTATTATTAATCTAATTTTCAAAATCTATTATAGGATGTAGTGTTTTACTAAAAGTGATTTATAAAAATATTTATCAAATACGGAAATATCAAAATTAAATTTTAACTTTTTAATATTACTTTTAAATCTCTAAAAATAATCCCAAACATATGAAAGTTAATCCTTAAATGCTTGGTAAAATGGTCAGAGGAGCAATTGATCGACAATTTTGGCACATAAGCTAGCCGTAAAGGTAGCATATTTAAATTTGTCTCTAAAATAGAAACATTATGCTTTTATGGTCATAGCTATTAGTTTTAGAGCGCTGGTTTTCTCACAAAGGTTAGTACAACACTTTGCACAAAACGGTGAGTTTTGTGCAAAGTATAAAATCTTCTTGTTGGAGCGAGGAACACCATCCACACGCAACAAATCTCACGCGTCTCGCTCCTTCATTTCTCCCTCATCACACAGCAACAGTTTCGGCTACCTCTCTCCCATCTCCAAACAGCAACAGTTGCAGTAACAACCTCCACACGCAGCAAGAGTCGCAATAACGTACAGGTGAGGATGAGACAATTACACAATCGCAACAACAGTTGCAGGAACACTTGAGGAAACCCTTCTCCACGCAGCTGTGTCATCAGCTAACAGTCTAGCAATAGTATCTTTGCTCACTCAATCCGTGAGTTCAGCTGCTTGTTAAAGTCAGTTACTTCAATTCAAAGCTTGAACTCCCTAACATGAAAGCTTCCATCAAATGTTGGATTGCTTTATTTTGCTAAAATTGTTATGCTTTGGTTAAAAATTAGATCGCCAAAATGGAAATAGAACAAGCTTAAGTTGCCTTTGCATTGTGTTCATTACTCTGCAGTTGATTTTGTAGACTTGCAGGTGGAAGATAAAGCTTACTTGTTTTCATGAAGCTGGTTTTCTTGATTGATCAACAAAATGAAATTTTTTTTTTTTTTGGGTTAAAGTCAGTTGCTTCAATTCAAAGCTTGAACTCCCTAACATGAAAGCTTCCATCAAATGTTGGGTTGCTTTATTTTGCTTAAATTGTTATGCTCTCGTTAAAAATTGTATCGCCAAAATGGAAATGGAACAAGCTTAAGTTGCCTTTGCATTGTATCCATTACCCCGCAGTGGATGTTGCAGACTTGCAGGTGGAAGATAAATCTTACTTGTTTCCATGAAGCTGGTTTTCTTGATTGATCAAAAAAATGAAAGTTTTTATTTTTTTTCCCATTAGCTATTGAAAGAGTACGTGATCTACTAGCTAAGCGTCATAGAGGTCATCCACTTTGTTAAAGAAAAAAGTCAAAAAAATTTGCGAAACTTAAAAAGAATTCGGCACGTTCCGAAGCAAAGGTTAGTTTTAATATTAATCAAAGTAAAATAATTTTATTACATAATTAGTATTTAAATGATTTTTTGTTAACTTTGTAGGATGGACAGGTAAACGATATATATCTTCTCAAGTAGCTGCTGTAATCCCAACACAATGGAGTAATGATGTTACGGTAAGTTTTGTGAAATTCTTATCCATAAACTTAATTTTTATTACTTAAGTCATAGAAATTCTTATCTAGAGTATTTTTTCATAAACTTAATTTTTATTACTTAATCCATAGAAATTCTTATCCAGCGTATTTTTCCATAAACTTATGTAAGCACTTAAAATCTTGAAGATACAAATATCTACCCATATGGAATTTTAGACTAATATAATGTAAGTTGTTCACACACTATATATATATATATATATGTATGTATATATGCTTTTTTTTTCATCTTATCTACTGCATCTCTTATTATAACAAGATGTTTAATTTTTTTTATAATAGCAATCAAAACTCTAGCAGTATGGACATTTTCAACAGCTACTCTTTCAACAAACTAATGAATATAGAGTTAATACAGAGTTTCGAAGTGATTTCACAAAATAACTTTGTATTTCGATCTGTTTCAAGAACAAAGAATCGGATGCTTGACAAAATACAGTTGTGCTACTCTTTCAGCAAGCTAATAAATATGAAGTTAGTATGGAGTTTCGAAATGATTTCACAAAATACCTTGCTGAGGGTTGCAAATAAGAGAAGCTAATGCACTAGTTAAATATATACCTTAAATATAATACATATTAAAATAGATATAATTATTTGTGGAAAATATTTTACAATAATAATTCGTTTCCTTTTCCATAGGTCATCCTCCATCAATTGCCTTTGAACTTCACATTGTCGTCTTTGTTAAAGTTCCTAGTGCATTGAGGCTTCTACTAGATTTTTCCAATTTCATCAACTGCAGCCTTCTGCTTCTATTAGAATCCTGCATTCATAATAAATTTTATAATAACTTTTAAGCAGCTGAAGGGGAAGAAGAAAAAAGGAGGCTATAGCAGCTCAAGCTTCTATGACCAAAGATCCATTTCACCACATACTTTTTTAGAATATCAAAATCAAGAGCTGTATTATTATCTTGAAATTTTATATTTTATCAATTGTTAGATTTAAGTGGACAAGGTAAGATCACTAGACCTAAGCTTTAGATATTCACTGACGTGTTTAAGTCCCAAAAAGAGAACAACAAATCATACAAATCATATGCAGAAAGCAACAAATCACAACATCTTGAAACCTCAGCTTTAGATGAATCAAATAGCTAGAAGAAAAACACGGGAAGAGTGAATTTCACAAGACAGTTGGCAAGACACTGTATCAAAAACAACACAATGTCCATTGAAGAGACTATAGTGTCATTAAGGAAGTCAAAAGCGCAAATCACATTGGAAACATAATTACATTCAAAACAGCAGTAACATGCATGGTCTACAATGACTTCGCCATTGTAAATACTACAATTTTGGTCTTTGAATTTGTTTTCAAGAAGAAAAAAATGCGAAGCTTCTAATTAGCTTTATAACGCACCAAGGCACTAAATCAAAATCTAAGCGTTCATAAATTTATTAATAAGTTATAAGAGCTCTAAAAATCCGAGTAGAATTCAAGAAACAAAAATCATATATAAACCCTAAAGTGAGAAACCAGTAATGATGAATAATTAAGTGTTTCATTGTAAGGAATTATAAAATTAATAGAACAAAAATAAAAAAAATAATTTAATTGGTAAGTACAATAAGTAGTTGCTGCATGCTATAAATTGAGTTATAAAAGAATCGAAAACTAAGATGAGCTGTGGCTAATCTAAAACCTTTAATGAGTTAAAGATTTCAACTGGAATATATAAATTGGGATTGTGGAATTATAAAAAATCGTAATTAGGGTAATAAATTGAAGCCATTGACCTTAACAAGTTGATTGTGGTAGGGGAAAGAGAGCTACGCAGCCAAAATCATAGGATGAGAGAGCAACGCCTCTATGGATTTAGGGGGTGTTAGGAAATTTATGAGTGAAGCAAGACTATAGCTAAAATGAAATTGGAAAAAAATAAAGAACAAGTACAAATTAGGATATTAGAAATTATGTGTTTTGACTTTTAGTCTACGTCCACGGGTGAAGAAAGAAGGAAAATATTTTACTAGTGATATGAGGATTACAAGTATTGTAATACATTGGCTCACTTCCCAGAACTCCAATACACCCAATCTCTCACTCATTAATTTCACAAGAGTATTAAACTCTTTCAACTCTTACACAAGCTTTCTCTCTTAAATGAAATATTGAAGATGGGATGCATAGAGAAGGAAATGAAGCCTCTATTTATAGGCTTCATTTCCTCTCATAACTCTATTAACATAATATATATATGTAATTCAAAGTTTGAATTTGAAATTCAAACTTTGAATAAGTATGACTTCTAGATTGCATGCTTTTAGATCATGCATGCATGTATTTTGTTGATATTCTCACACTTGGAGACTTGATTGAGAATCAATCAATCGCCATACCATCTTTTCTACTATGTCGTTGTTATGTTACTTATGTCTTTGCTAGGCCACAAGAGGACCTACTCTATACAAACTTGTCAGTATTGATTGGTTTAGTTAAAACATCTGCTAGGTTTTCCTTAATATGAATCTTCTGAAAATCTACACTTTCATCCTCTACTACTTCTCGAATGAATTGATATTGTACCCTTATGTGCTTTGTCTTTGAATGAAAAGCTAGATTCCTTGCAATATACAAGGCACTCTGACTGTCACAAAATACAGAAATTTTCTCTTATTTATACCGGAATTCCTTCAGTAGTCTTTATATCCAAATAGCTTCCTTGCAAGCTTTTGTAGCTATCATGTATTCTGCTTCTGTTGTAGATAAAGCCACAATGATTTACAGTTTCGAAACCCAGTTTATAGTTACTCCTGCAAGTGTAAACACATAGCTAGTAGTGAATTTCTTTTTATCAAGGTCTCCTACATAATCTGAATCTACATAACCCCTGATAGTAAATTCTGATCCTCTATAACATAGTATCTTAGAATCCTTTTTGTTGTTTTCCAATGGTCTTCACCAGAATTCACCATGTAATGACTAACTGCTTCTATTACTTGTACAATGTCTAGACTTGTACAAATCATAACGAGCATTAAACTTCTCACCGCTGATGCATGCAGTACTCAAGACATCTCTATCCTCTCTGCTTCATTGCTAGGATACATACTTGAGGATAACTTAAAATTAACAAGAAGTTGGGTATAAATTGACTTACAACATTGCATATTGAAGTACCGTAAAATTTTATTCAATTAATTCTTCTAAGAAAATCAAATCTTTTTATTATTTCTGTCTTGATGAATTTGCATCCCTAGAATCTTATTTGCT
Organism: Murraya koenigii; assembly: GCA_025617385.1. Lineage (NCBI taxonomy): Eukaryota > Viridiplantae > Streptophyta > Magnoliopsida > Sapindales > Rutaceae > Murraya > Murraya koenigii. Next base: position 15,471,468 of record CM046812.1, read on the forward strand.
GGTCTCAAGTCCTTCATTTCAAACTCCCTAGTTAATTTTGCCTTTAATTCATGGACTCAACCTATATTGAGGTCTGCTATCAACATATCATCTACATACAACAGTAAAATGATGAAATCATTATACTCAAACTTCTTGTAGTATGCACAATGGTCTGAATTAAGTCTGTTGTATCAAAGGCTCATGATAAAGAAATCAAATCTCTTATACCAATGTCTCGGCACCTGTTTGAGACAATATAGATATTTTTTTAACCTGCAAACCAAGTTCTTCTTACCTGTTTCTATAAAACCTTCCACTATTATCTATCATCAAATACTTGATCATTTTATCAGATTCAAGTTCAACCTGCGCTTTGTATTCTTTAAACGCTAGAAACACATATGACTTTTTTTTTATTGGATACACCCAACATCTTCTAGAGTAATCATCAATAAAAGTCACGAAGTACTTTGCACCTCCTTGAGATAAATTTGGTTATTCCCAAACATCAGAATGAAGTAGGTCTAAGATGTATTTACTTCTAGCGTTAGATCTACTAAACTTTAATATACTGCTTACTTGTAATACAATGATCGCAAAATGGTAAGGTTACCGATTTGAGCCTTGAAAGCAATTTTCACTCAGAGAGAATCTTCATACCTCGTCCTGACATGTGGCTTAATTTGAGATGCCACATCATCGCCGACTCTTCTCTATTTGACGGGACACATGTATCAGCTTACTGTAATGTTTCTTCTTGAAGCATGAATAGATTAGCACCGGTCTTTTTTGCCTTCATTAATACAAGAGCGCCTCTGACTATTTTCTTGATCCCATTCTCGACTTAGGTTTTGCACCTAAGACTATTTATTTGTCCTAAAGAAAATAAATTATTCTTAAGGCTTTTTACATATCGTACTTTCTGAATTGTGCGTACTTAAAGAAAATAGATTATTCTTAAGGCTTTTTACATATCGTACTTTCTGAATTGTGCGTACTGCACTATCAGACATTTTTAGCAATCTTCAAGGCATGGTCATCCCTATGTACACAGATCCTCCCGAGATAGATTCATATATGTGAAACCACTCTCTCCAAGATGTCATGTGCCATGTTTCTCTTGAGTCTATAAGCTAGACATTAGCTAATTGCTTTTTCCCTTCTGCAATAATTGCTGCCTCATTGTAGAGAATCTCGTCATCATCAGAGGTACTTGCCACACAACCTTGAGTATTTAATGACTTAGGTGCTTTACTACATTTAATCCTCTAATTGCTTCAACAATCTTTCTTGACATGCCCTTTCTTGCCATAATTGTAGCATTTGACATTTTTCTTACTTCTCAATTTTTATCTACCATGATTGTAACTCCCATTGGGGCTATATTTTGTTGATTTCCCTCTCGTGACTAATAGCACTTCTACTTGCTGCGAACTTGCATGTCTATATTCCTTGTTCTTGAGTCTGATTTCCTCATTTCATACAAAGGCTGCAACATCATCAAAGATTAAACTATCTACTGGGTTGTTGTTTGTCAGATTGATGATGAGTTGATCATACGAATCTGATAGACTTTGAAATAGAAGCACCGCATGTTCATTTTCCTCTACTTTGTGACCCAACGTTGTGAGTGGCGAAAATAGTTTTCAAGATGTTGATATGGTCAGTCACTGTTCTAGATTCTACTATTCAAAGAGTAGAGTCTCATTTTCAAGAAGATTTTATTGTATAGCAATTTGACCTCGTACAATTTTAAGAGAGTATCCCGTATTTTCATCTATAAGTGTTAAGTGAAGATCAACAATTACATTTTTGTTTATCTCATTTCATTTGGCATCATCAGTTATCTTTATGGGTCTTTCTCCAATTACTGCCTAGCAATTATTTTTCCAGCTTTTATCTTTATTTTCCACAATGAGAAATTATTCTCGTTAAACTTTTCAATCTTGTATTTTGCAACCATCACTTTTACTACGAACTGCCTTTATTATGATCGGCTCTCACCGTTTCATGTAAATAGTACTGTATATGTGAACAGTAACTATATATTTGAATAATAAGCGTAAATGTGGACAGTAACTATATATATGAATAGTAACCTCGATGTGAACAGTAACCCATTCTAACTTCTCTTTCCTCATAACTTCAATTTCATCCCTCTAACTAGGATAGTGGTCTATGATCATGAGAAGGACATAACAGAATAAAGTAATTTCCTTATCCAGTTACAACTCTTTTCCTTCCAAGCACGGACAAGGATGGATTGTTGAAACCTATTCATATTTTTTTTTTGGTTCGATCCGATTGGTTGGGAAATCTTTATGCTGGGTGCTAGGATCAACAGTGAGCCGCTACTCCTAAAGTTTCTTCCTTGCTCTGTCCCTCTTTCTTAAACGATTGGTGGGCTGCTGCTTCCACCGGTTAGCCGGGTCTTTAACCAAGTCTCTGATACTACTGTTAGGAAAGTTATGGGTGATGCAGGGCCATAACTAAAATGAAATTAGAAGAAAATAAAATGTAAGCACAAGCTAGGACACCAAAAATTACGTAGTTTGACTTTTAGCCTACATCCACGGATGAAAACAGAAGGAAAATACTTTACTAGTGATATGAGGTTACAAGTATTGTAATATTTTGGCTCACTTCTCAAAACCCCAATACACCTAATCTTTCATTCACTAATTTCACAAGAGTATTAAATTCTTTAAACTCTCACACAAACTCTCTTGCTCTCAAATGAAATGCTGAAGATGGGATGCATAGAGAAAGAAATTAAGCCTCTATTTATAGGCTTCATTTTCTCTCATATATATATATTCATTTAAATTTGAAATTCAAATTTTAAATAAGTATGGCTTCTAGATCATGCATGTATGTATTTTGTTGGCAGGAGAGAGAGAGAGAAAGAGAGTGAGGCCACAAGATATCTCTGACACAGCCAAGAGGGTGAGGGAGCGAGACGCTTGGGACGGAAGAGAGACACCTCTCATTGTTGCTGCGTGGTGAGGGAGAATGGAACTGAGACTGTTGCTACGTGGAGACGAGAGAGAGAGACCCCAGAATGAATGTTGCTGGGTCATGAGGAAAAAGGAGGGAGACGTTTGTAAGTTCAAAGGCATGCATTTGTTGCGTGTGTGTGCTGTCTCGTTTGAAGCAAAAAAGGGGCGTTTATACTTTGCAGAAAACAAACCATTTTGTGCAAAGTGTTGTGTTATCTTTGTAACATTATCAATTTCCATTTTTAATAGTGAAATACTTACATAAATTTGTCAATTTGTTCTCTTTTATACTTTCATATTATTTTTGTTTTCAATTTATATGAAGATACTGCCTGTGAGAAAATTTTGTATTGTATTTTGATATATAAGATAAATACTCGTTTAGCTCTTATATTTTAATTTTAATTTTCGTTTTATCTTTATATTTTTAAAAATACGTCAAGACATTCCTATTATTAAACTTGTTACAATCTTGCCCTTATTTTTCTTAGTTTTTACAATAATTTTGCAATAATATTCTTGGCATTAATTTTTTCATTTTTTACTTATAAAAAAAATAATTAGCAAATTAACTAATAATTACTTATTAGCAAATTAAAAAATAAACATCAATATGAAACCACTAGTATTTTGTAGTATTGTAATAATTTTGCTAATAACCTTTAATAATATAAATTAATATCAGTCAATTTAAAGCGGTATTTAATAACTTGCAACAATCTTACTATTTTTTTAATAAAAAATTAATGTACCAAATTAATCATAAAAGTAAAATAATAACAAAATATTTAGAGTAATTTTTATTTTACTTTTAAGGCTAGTTTAAAAAATTTACATTTTTTCTTTTCATTAATATTTCTAGTAATATTGTTGCGAGGGTGTTATTTTAGAAGTAAAGAAAAAGTAAGGGTAGAAGTGCACTATATTTATCAACAAAAGTGTCTTAAGACATTTTCTAAAATATATAGAATAAATAGACACTTAACTCAAAGTATAAAGACTAAATGAATATTAACCCTTATATATGTCTTCAAATTGTGAAGTTCATACACTGTTAACTTGATGAAATATTTGATATATGGTATATAGATTATAATTTTTATACTATTATCAAGAATAATCAAGTATTTTGATAGAACTTAGTGCAAAATTAGGGTTAATTTTTATTTATAGAATCAAAATAAAAAATAATCTTGACCTACATTTCAAGAGGTAGGTCAATCTCTCCCAAGACTCCTATTGCTAAACTGTCCCTGCCATTAAATATACTAAATTGCCCATGCCCTTTGACACTTATGTCTAACATAAGTTTTCACGGGTCTAACATTACTTCCCTCCCAAAAAGACACCTTGTCCTCAAGGTGGAATTCAGGAAACTGTCATTGAATCAACTCATAGGGCTCCCACGTCGCCTTATAGTCCGGCAAGTCCTTCAATGTAATCAACACCTCTTTAGCAGTCGGTTGTCCTGTTGCCCTCTGTCGAACTCACTTCACAGCAGTTGGTTCTAACACTACCTCCATGTCCTCGGTCAGTGCTGGCAGAAGCATGGGAGAGGGTGTATGTTCTCCAATAGCTCGTTTTAACTGAGACATATGAAACACCAGGTGAATGACCGATGTTAGTGGCAACTGCAATCGGTAAGCTACCTCTCTAATCCTTTCGACGATTTCATATGGCCCAAAATACCGAGGGGAGAGCTTCTCATTTCTTCGTCGTGCTAGAGACTTCTGTCAATATAGTCGTAACTACAGGTAAACCCGCTCCCCCACCTCAAACTGTACGTCCCTCCTATGACCATCAGTTTGTTTTTTCATTATATGTTGTGCCTTAGATAGATGCCTCTTCAACTCTTCTAGTATTTGATCCCGCTCTTATAAATACTGATCTACCTGTGACACAGGTGTCGAACTCTATCCTTAGTACACCAAATGTGGAGGATCACGCCCATATAAGATCTGAAAAGAAATAGTCTGTGTAGTAGTGTGATAAGAAGTATTGTAGCAATATTCTTCCCATGCTAACCACCTTGCCCATTGCTTAGGCGTGTCCAACACGAAACACCGCAAGTAGATCTCTATACTTCGGTTGACGACCTCGATCCGTCCATCGATCCGTGGAGGTAGCAGTGCTTCTCTTCAAAACCATACCCTACATCCGAAACAACTCCCTCCAAAAGTGGCTCAAAAAAACTTTATCTCAATCCGTTACTATTGACTCTGGAATTCCATCCAACCGTCCAATCTCCCACATAAAAGCCGCTGCAATAGCTATACAGATAGATAGGGGTGTCGTAGGAGTATGAAATGAGCATACTTGCTTAGTCAATCAACCACTACCAAGATTACTGTGTACCCATCCGATCGTGGCAGTCCCTCAATAAAATTCATAGTCACCTCCTCCCAAACCTTATCGAGTAGAGACAATGGCTGCAATAACCCTCCTGGTGCCATTGCCATATATTTGTGGCGCTAACATACATCACACCTCGCTACCATCTCCTCAACATCCTTCTTCATTCCTGGCCAATACAGCTCTGCTGCTAAATAACGATGATAAGTTTTTAGAGCACCAGAGTGTCCCCCAATAGCACTCCTATAAAATTCCTGCAGCAATTTCGATATATGGGTCGATGTCCTGGGCAGCACAAGGCGTCCCTGATATAGAAGTCGCTATCCATGTATGGAATAGCCCGGATATCCCGTCTCCCCACACAATAACACAGCCCGAATCTTTGCCAACCTCTCGTCTGCCTTAATCTCTCGTGACACTGTGTCCCAGTCTATTACCAAGGGCACCGATAAATCTATTAACTGAGGTTCCTCCCCCCGTCGCGACAAAGCATCTGTCGCCTTATTCTCCAACCCCGGTCAATACTGTATCTAAAAATCGTAGCCTAGTAACTTCGACAACCAGCGTTGGTGTTTCTCAGTCACCATCGGTTATGCCAACAGAAACTTGAGACTTCGCTGATCTGTTCGAATGATAAAACGTCGCCCCAGGGGGTATGGTCTCCACTTCTGAATAGCTAGCACAATTGCCATGAGTTCCCGCTCATAAACTGACTTAAGCTGCGCCCTAGCTGTTAACACTTGGCTGAAGTAGGCGATCGGGTGCTGATTTTGCATGAGAATTGCTTCTAACCCATACCCCGAGGCATCCGTCTCTAAGATAAATGGTTGGGTAAAATTCGGTAATGCTAGCACCGGAACACTAGTCATTGCCCTCTTTAGTTATTCAAAGGATCGTGTCGTGGCTTCACCCCATCAAAAATTTTCCTTCTCCAATTGTTCCGTCAAAGGCCATGCTATGGTGCTATATCCCTTCACAAACTTCCGGTAGTATCCAGTGAGCCCCAAAAAACCCTTCAACTCCTTTAGTGTCTTAGGTAGAGGCCATTCCATCATTGTGGCTATCTTAGACTGATCTACTGAAACCCCCTCAACTGATACCACATGCCCCAAATACTCCACCCTTGTCTGAGCAAACAAACATTTCTTCCGATTGGCATACAATCGATGTTTCTTTAACTCCTTTAACACTAACTCCAAATGACCCACGTGATCCTCTAAAGTGCGACTGTAGACCAAGATATCATCAAAGAAAACGAGGACAAACTTTCTCAAATATGACTGAAATACCTTATTCATCAATGACTGAAAGGTAGCCGGTGTGTTGGTGAGGCCAAATGGCATGACTAGAAATTCGTAATGTCCCTAGTGCGTTCGAAATGCAGTTTTAGGTACATTCTAGTCGCATCCAGATTTGGTGATATCCCGACTTCAAATCTATTTTTGTAAACCTCGTTGCCCTATGCAATTCATCTAACTTATCGATCACCGGAATAGAAAACTTATCAAGCACTGTTTCTTTGTTAAGGGCTCGGTAGTCAATACAAAATCTCCAGCTCCTATCTTTTTTCTTCACTAATAAGATCGGGCTAAAAAAGGGACTCACGCTCGGTTGTATTATCCCAGCCTCCATCATTTCCCTAACTAGCCTCTTAATTTCATCCTTTTGTATCTGGGATATCGATATGGCCGGACGCTAACAGGAGAAGTCCCTTCCTTTAACACTATCGCATGCTCATGTTTCTGTCACGGAGGCAGGCCACTAAGCATCTGGAAAACCTTTTCGAATTGTTCCAATAGCTGCAGAATAAGTCCCAGAATAACCGTTGATGCCTTTGCCTTTCTCCCTTCTAGGCTATGTAGCTCAACCAAGAATCCCTCACCCACATCTTGAATCGGTCCCGGAATAACCATTGATGCGTCTGCCTTTCTTGAGTCGCCCCGTAGCACTACCACCTGACCATTTACCCGAAACTCCATTGTTAATAGCTTCCAATTCACTTTCATCTCTCCGAATGATTGTAGCCACCTCATTCCCAAAATTACATCTGTACTTCTCAAGTCCAAAGGGAGAAAATCCTCCATCACCTGAAGGCTCGGTAACAACAAGATCAACCCCTTACATATTCCTCTGCCCTTCTCTACCTTCCCGATACCCATGACCACCCCAAAACTACCAGTGACTGTCAAACAGAGTCCCAACCGGTCCACTACTGTGTTAGAAATAAAGTTATGGGTCGCCCTACTATTTATTAGCACTACCACATCCTGCTCCCTTATTCTCCCCCTTATCTTCATTGTATGGTTCAGTGTAAATCCCACTACTGAATTAAGTGAGACCTCAACTACATCTAAATGGGGATGTTCTTCCTCTACCTCCTCTTCTTCCTCGACTTCCTCCCCGCCATCCTCCCCATCACATACAATTGGAACTTGTAGTGATTTGTCCTTACATCGATGCCCCGCTGAAAATTTCTCATTGCATCGAAAACACAAACCCTTCGCCCTTTTGTCTTGCATCTCCGTCTTAGTGAGGCGTTTGAATGTCACTCCCGATCGTGCCCCATTATTCCGATCCCTTTGTGACCCCGTCATTTGTGTTTTCTAGCCTCCAGGCGGTGCACTTTGGGATTCGCGCTAAAACCCCAGGGTTTGGGTTTGGGTTTTCTGTCCAATTGGTGGTTCGCTGTTTCGGTATGAAAATCCAATTGAATTGCTCCTTCTACCCCGCTCCGCTGTGTTCTTATCCTCAATCAACTGTGCCAACTCCATCATCTCCCATACCCCTCTTGGCCTTAGCAGGCGTAACGCGGCCCGAATCTTTGGCTTCAATCCCTTCATAAAATTTCCTTCCAGTACTGCCTCTGAGATTCCCTCTAGACGCCCATATAGCAATTCAAATTTCTCCCTATATTCCATGACTGTTCCTTCCTGGGTCAGGGCAAAAATTGTTCATGTAAATCCCCCTCTTGAGTGGCCCGAAACCTCTCCAACAACCGATCCTTAAATTCACCCCACGACCTTAATGGTTGTTGTTGTTCTCACCATTAGAACCATGCAAGGGCCTTTCCCTCCAAAAATAATGCTGCGACCATCAATTTTTCCCTATCTAAGAGACCATTGATGGAAAAATAGCGTTCTACCCTATACACCCACTCATAGGCATCATAGCCTTAAAAATGGGCATTTTCGGTTCCTCACCCTAGAATCCGCTCCAAATCGAGTCCGCCTCTACCCATTTCGTGTAATCGGAGGTCTCCAACCACCCGAATCTACTCTAGTTTCAGTAAATCCGAGAACCCACCCCAAGATTCTCCTCGCCTGACCCATATCAGGTCGAATTCCCTGCCTAACCGCGATTCCGGATATATTCGCTCCCTTCCGCTAGAAACCTCTCCTCCCAATTGTCCGCCTCCAACCGACCTGCCTATACCCAAAACCGCCTCGCCCAGGCCTAAACCCAACCGTGCATCAGCCCCTAACGCAGTCGAGTCGCCAAGATCAGTCACCCCGACTCCTGCACCGTCGCCGACCACAAACTTTGTACCACTCGGATCCTCCTTCCGCCGCGACCGCTGCAGGTCTGGCCAACGCTACCGGTGGTGGGTTGAGGTGTTGTTCCGACTAATTTCGCAACGATAGATTCAAGGGACGAAAATTGTTGTTGAACGGTGTTAAATCGCTCATCAATGGTAGCTTTGAGTGATCCAACCTCCGCTTCTAATTTCTCTTCAAGTGCGTCCACCTTCTTCGCTGACATTGTCCCAGGATGTTTTGCTCTGATACCACTTTAATAGGATTTAGGGCAAAATTAGGACTAATTTTTATTGATAGAATCAAAATAAAGAACAATCCTAACCTACAGTTCGAGAGGTAGATCAGTCTCTCTCAAAACTCCTATTACTTCTAATACTTTGATAGAAAACTCCACATAACCCTAAATGACTCCTTAATATCTTATTTATACTAATAAGTAAATAAACAAATTTACTAAACTGCCCCTACTATTAAAAATACTAAATTGCCTCTGTCCTTTGATACTTATGTCTAACATAAGTTTTCACGGGTCTAACATATTTCTCAGCAATTATTTAGTAATTTGCTTATAAATGCCGAGTTTTAGTAATTTGCAGTATTTTTTGATTGCTACGTATCACTGAAGCTGCAGTATTTCTTTTATGTCACAGGAGACAATTTGGTAGCATTTTAAAAGTTCTGCAAAGTTTTATTATAAATAAAGTGCTACAAGCAACACTTTTGCAGCATTTTTATTATGCTACAGAAGATTGTTTGATAATATTAAGTGCTCAAAATGTATAAGGATAGCATTTATCTAATGTTATTAAAAGTACTTTTGTAGCTTTCATTATATGTTATAAAATTATAGTTAGTAATATCTCATATCTGCTAGATTAAGTGTATGTTTTTAACTCTTAAGGATATGATCGAGTTGATAACTAGTAAATAATAAGTCACTAACAATTTGAGTTCAATTTTTAAAAATATAAAAAAAATAAAAAAATTATTTAAACTTTACCAACTCTCATATATATATATATATATATATATATATATATATATATATATATATATATATATATATATATATATGCTTTTAGAAACGTGGCTGCATAACATTGAAAAGTGCTTCTATTTAGTTGCACTTTCACATGTTACTGTACCTAAGAATTTGTGTAGCGAGTGAAAAGAGGAAAAAGGAAATAAATAAAACAATCTAATTCATTGTTGAAGTATGTAACTTCCGTCTTCGAATTAACCACTAATTATAAAGTTAGTAATATTTTTTTAAATATTCTGTAGTAAAGAATAATGGGATAAGTTCATTAGAATAACTTTTAAATATAATTTTAGACACAAATTTTAAGCTTTTAAATTAAAAAAAATAAAAGTTAAGATTTGATGACATGAATTAATTAATAAAATTCTCTCCCTTCTAATTAATGTTTTATGATTTATTCTCGCTCTGTTATCTCAAGCGATTTGTTTTTTAATTTATCTCTTTTTATCGTCTTTTTTCTTATCTCCTGTATCTATCTCCTTGCTGTAAAATACCCTAACATACCAAAGTAAGCCATGACCACCAATACGATTTTTCCACCATAGTGCCCATGGTAATGTAAACAACCTTGTGCAAATTCCTCAAATAGCCTTGTTGTGCAAAATCCTCTCTAGATGCCTAATTTAATGAATTATTTGTCTTCAAAAAATTTCTTTAGTGATAGAATTTTTTTTTTTCTCAAAAATTTTTTTATGGTGAAAACTGAAAGGGATTGCAATGAAGAAAAGAAAATAGAGAACAAAATCGTTATAAGGAGAGATTTTTTTTTTTTTAATTAATGCTTTACTACTAATGACATGTAACCTGTTGGATCTTAGTCTTTAATTTTTGTTTTAATATAAAAGCCCACAGTCTGTGTCTAAACTTATGTATAAAATTTAATCTCTTAACCCTGCTCCAATAATGATAAACTTTTATAAGATCCATCTAATTAATTTATTAGGGATACAAGGTGTTACTGATCCTTGTCATTATTGATGTCATATCCTCTTTGTAGGTCGCGGAGAAAATTATAATTAAGGAAATAAATTGTGATTTTTTTGTTTTTATTATCCAATGGATCTAGGAGTGATTGGATGGGCCAGGCCTGGATTGCCTATGCCAGTGATAGAAAAGGCCCAGGCTCTTATAAGGCAATCCAAGTTTGAATGGGCCGGCTCGGCCTGAACTTCCAAAGATTTCCCTTTTTTTAATTTTTAATAATTTAACGAAATGAAACAGAAGCTAAAAAAGTAAAAACAACAATTTTCTTAACTTTAGTTATCTCTATCAAGCTAATTAAAAAATAACATTTATTTAGAAAAATGACGTAACCTCCCAAAAAAACAAAAGAAATTTTGTAAAAATATACAGCCTGTAAAATATAAATTCAAGTGCTCAGCATAGCATTACCACAAAAAAAAAAAACACAATTAACATCACATTCCAACAATCCAATTTCTATAAACACTAACCCATTAAATAGTAAACACTAGCAAATATTAATGATGAATTCTTAACAAACCACAGCCCACAAAGACTAATGCACATTTTTTCGTAAAGATTTGTTCTAGAAAAAACAACCAAAAATTTCCATGAATTAAAATATTAAATTAAATCATAATATTATGTTACAAATTGATCTTGAGATAATTATATTGTTAATCAAAATCTTTAATTTTTTGTAAAATAATAATAAAATTCAAGAATTTAATATTGTATTTCAACTTTTTTTTCATCATCAATATTTGTGTAAAAAGTGAGAGGCTAAGTTAAAGAATAGAGAGAGAAAAAAATTGAGGTTGACTTATATGCAAATTAAAACTATAAAATGGAGATTGATTCACCTGCTCAATTATTGGTTATGGGCGGTTCATGCCCAGGATTTGCTTCGTACTTGGATTGAGATGTTTTGGCTAATCTTCGCATTCCAACCGATCCTTGTCAAGGTCCTTATTTCGGTTGAATTAAAAAGTTAACGTTAATGGCCTCACTAAAGGCAATTATCATGGATGGGGTTTCTGCCCATGGTGCCATTGTTTATAATTATATTGGCAATTATTTGGGTAGTTTTGGTTTTTCGTCTGGATATCAAACAGCTTTCTGTGCTAATGAGGATGGTTTCATTTGCTTCTATTCCTCGGACTTTGAAGAATCATTGGATTAATTGTCAAAATCTGCTCTGGCAAAATAATCGATCTCTTAATTGATTACTTATCGCTTCATAAGATCATGCTTGGACCAATAATATGGTTCTTTAGGTTGTTAGAGTCGATGCAATTTGCGCCTGCAGTCCAGCGGTTTTTATGTCCTCAGCATACATTTAGAGCTTGAATTTAAACCCCCACAGAACCTACTACTCAGATATTTCTATGAGCTGTACAGGAATGATGCACTTGGCACATTATATTATATTATTTTAATATATGTGTATTATATTATATTGTATTACATTAATATTAGATTATAATAATATTGTATAACGTTCGATGTTACATTGTATTGTATTAATTTTTAATTATATTATATTTGGTGCTGCAATACATATTAATCTTTTTGGTGATTAATTTAAATTATATATTTAGAAAATTATATTTATAAATACTTAAAAAAATACTAAATATAGAAGTTTTAAATTTTAGAACTTTTACATTAACTTTTTTAGTATAAATGTAACAAGAATTATAATTCTTCATAAAACAAATGTAAAACTAACAAATTTTAATATTTTTGGCCGCATAACATATATTTTTTTAGCATTTTCCAAATATATAACCTGAGAAATAAAGTTTGTGTGAAAATTATATTGAACTTAATAGTTATCTAATCATTTAATTATATAATTATTTATTTAAATAGCTTTTTTGGTTAAAATTTAAATAGTTAATTTATATTTAATATGCTATATTATATTAAATCAATTATTAAGAAATCGAAAATAATATTAGCACCGGGTCAAATCCTGAAATTTAAAACAAGTCGTTTCACTAAAGACAAAAATACAACGTTTTGCTTGCCAAATATTTTCCCTTTCCTTCATCGATGCCGCAACCATTCACGAAACACAATCTACACCTGAAATTGTCATTTGCAATCTAAAACTCATAGCCACCATCACCACCGACATCACGCAACAGCTATAGCCATTCACAAAGCGGCAACCAACTTGAACCACAGAGCACGAATCCATCACACGACAGCCACTCACAATACAACAGCCTCAACTCCAATCACAACCATCACGCAACAGCCACAACTAACGTGATACTTTTGTACCTGAGGTAATGCTTCGATCTTTGGCAGATTCAAGTTTCGGCTGGTTTAGGTTATGGTAAAATAGAGATGATTTAGGTTTTGTTATTAGGAAGTCTGGATGAATTAGATGAAATTTAATCTCAATATTGTCTTTTTTTATGACCTAATATATGAACTTTCAAAACCAATATAGTCTTTGTTAAAAAAAAAATTATTTTTGATGCTACTGCTTCTGTAACAAGAGATAAAAAGCTTTTATGTTTAATCATTAGATATGAACCTTTGAAAGTATATCTTTTTCCCATGGTTTAATTTTTAGCAAAGATAGAGAATTGTATGTTTAACATTAGATATGAACCTTGCTGTCTTCTGTTGAGGGATATCTAGATTGGTGTATGAGTTCAAATAGTTGGGTTGTAAATTATTTTCAACTGAACAATTTTCCAACAAAAATCTACAAGAAGTATGCTAACATTTTGTCTTGGTGCCTTTGTTATCAATTACAAAAATGATCGCCTCTTGTAGACGGTTGACTATAGCATAATCATGTGCTCGATTACTCATTAATTTTACTTAAAGCTTCCCATGAGAGTACAAATGCTAGCAATAGATCCTGTGTATCCACTTAAGTTGTGGTATCCATTGGTGTGGATTCACATAATATAGTAGCTGTCTCTTTATTCAATTTATATGTTTCTTATTGGTTTCTTTATTTTGCATTTCAATTTTTCAGCGTTTATTTTGCTTTTGATATTCATACTTCTATTTCAAATGTGATCCTTATGCTTTCAAAAACTACCCATGGTTCTTGTTTGTGCCATAATTGTTATTTAATTGGGTTTTGCCTGGTTTAGGTCAGGATTGTGAATTTCATCTTAAGCATTAATTTGTTTGTATTTTCTATAACTCTGAATTATCAAGTTAAGCATGAATTAGATAAAAATGTTTAATATCAATCGGGCATGCTCTGTGTTTTATTGCTCTATTTTTTATTGGCAGTTTCAACGGTCTGTTAATCACAATGCCATCTAACACAAGTGAAGTTTGAAACTTACCATAAATATGCAGTCAATGTAGTGATTAGATGGAGTTGTTAACATCACATATAACAAAGAATCCGAAATAAAAATTTTGGATTTGAAGAAAATGTAACAACTTTAAATAGACAGAAGATTGACTTGTTAGTAGAAGAGATTAGGAAGTTGGCATTGGAGATTGAGTGTTTGTCCATTAAATTTCAATTATTTCATAATGAACTTCAGTGTATGTAAGAACGTGAAGTGCATAGGCAATTGTTTGACGACCAACTTCGAAGGAGACAACCACCAGAATATGTTTTTATTAATTTACTTGTGATTTATGTTTCCTATTCAAGTATTATTTTTAAGTTGTTTCAATTTGTAAGACTTGTAAACATATGTAATAGCATTTTCCTGTGAAATATTAGTTAGAAATTAGATTTAAATTCTTGCTTTAATGTTGGAAAAATGTTGCTGCACTTAAATATAAATATAAACTATGTTTATAGATGTAAATTAACTACATGCAATAACTTTATAATTTCTATTTTGGATTCAAATGAAGATAAAAACATAATAATAAATGAAAACACAAGTTAACTTTGTTAATTTGTCTATCCAACCTCAATGGGCTTCAATCATGTGCTTGGTTCATTAGTTGAAAGCTCCCTAGGATTGACATCCTCGAACTCTTGTTGTGGTAATTGTTGGAAATTTACATAATGAGCTCCTTCATAATTTATCCATGACTAATAATAAGGGGAAAAGAAATGCATGTTGTGGGAGTGGCTATTGTGCTAGATACTGCATAAAAAAAAAAAAAAACACAAATGATCAAACAGATGAAAATAAATAAACATTAACAGTAAGTAGAAGTTAAAAAGAAAATACCATAGCCATATTGTTCTCTTGGGTTGGGGTTGAAGTAGCCACATGAGAAGATAAATCGTATACGTCTGATTCCTAGGAAAGCAAGCAAAAGACATTTAAAATATGTATTAAGTTAATTTAAGATGAATGTATTAAATTAATTTAAATTATTTTGTTGTAATCGAATTACCTCTACAGATGAAACATTGTTTGACTTTTGTTTTGACTTTTTAAATTCTTTTTACTTTATCTGACAAGGTGGACGACCTTTCTACAAGTTATTACTGGATCTTGAATGATTTCAATACAACTTCCCACCCCACTAGTAACAATTGTATTGTCACTATCACAACAAATATTCAGACATACATCATTCATTACTTTCTAGATCTAAGCCAAAACAATTTTAGAAATTTCTTCATTTTTTGAAGCTATATCAATAACATTATAAAAACCAGCGCACTCTTCTTTATATTGCTGATGTTCAATGCTCGAACTCCTCACATTATAATTGACTTTTACTCTATCATAGCATCTCTGTACCTCTTCGTATGATATACTTTTCAAGAAGTAATTTTAAATTGTTACTTGCCAACACTACAATGGTGTGTTTGCAAAGAATTCATTTAAATTCAAATACTGAACATACAGAACGAATTTCACCTTTATATTAATTTCTCATATTTATACAAAAATTGCTTAAAAGTTATTTTTGAGTTAACATACCCATCAAAGAAAGTATTCATACTCTCATTACGTTGAGTGATTGACTTTTTAGTTCAAAAAGTAGTTTTACTAAATATGGAACTTAATGATTTTTTTCTTTGTATAAACCATCTAACCATCGATTATTACCCAGATTATATTTCTTTAACATGTCATGCCAAGCTTAATCTCTTTAACATGTCATGCCAAGCTTCCTCAAAGAAAGCATTCATACTCTTTCTACGTTGAATAGTTGACTTTTTAACTCAAAAAGTAGTTTTAATAAAACATAGAACCTAATGATATTTTTCCTTGTATAAACTATTTAATCATTGATTATTACCAAGATCATATTTCTTTAACATGTCCTGCCAAGCTTCCTCAAATTCAACAGTAAGTCTGTGAATCATAAGCAACGCAATGCAATGAGACTCTGATGTCATGATATTCTGAATATCTTCCCAATTTCTTAGGCACCTTTTTTAGTATATGCAACAAACACCATCAATGCCTAGTATTTATAAATATAATCTCAATTGCATTTTTCATTACTTTATCTTGATCTGTGATGATTTTGGGGGAAGAAGAGTTGGACATACATGATAGCCATATGTCAAATAATCATGTAAATGTTTTTGTATTCTCATGTAAAATCAACCCACATTCTAACAAAATAGAATGGCCGTGATGATTAACTCTTACAAAAGGAGTCAATAACATGTCATTTCCATAGTCTTTATAAGCTGTTATGTTCCGTAGATTTGCCCAAAATACATTTTTGAACTGACGCTCCTCATCCAAGTCAAGTTTAAAGAAAAAACCATCATTTTCTGTTTCCATTTTCGTAAAATATTTTTGAATTACAACATGATGCCCCTCTTCGAGCCTTAATTGCCTCACCTTGTCAACATGATTTCTAATATCTCTTTCTAAGAATGGGACATTTTCAAAACCACCAACCTCAACGACAATCAACTTGAAAACTTAAGCCATTTTAATTCTTGCTTTGTAATTTTTTAAAATTGTTTTTTAACAAAAGAACTAATGGTACAATTGTATTGATAATATCTACTCTTGCTAAAACTCATGACATGGTTGTGTTCAAAGTGCAAATTTTCAATTACCCATTTTCCACTAATAATATCCAAATGTCCTTTAATTTTAGCATTGCATCCAATTTTTTGGTTTAGGTTGAAGCCACAAAACATGATCGAATTTTCTTTTTGGCTTTCTGTTTCACCCACAAGTAAATGTCACATATCTCTGTATCACTAGAAACCCCTCTTGTAGGCCATAAGTTTTGTAATATTCAAACATTTCATCAACACTTTTAAAAGACATCCCAACCTGAGGCTCATTAACTTTTTCTACCAATTCCTCACTATTTTCTTCAAAATCAACCTTTTGTAAATACTGCAATTTCTCTACTTCATCAGCCTCTTCCACTTATTCTAAATTGTTCATTCATTATTGCAAATTTAAATAATTCAATATATTATTAATTAATTATTGCAAATTCATTAAATTTAGAAACAACAATATAAAAACAAAATGAAACAGCTCAAGATATTAGGTAAAAGCAACGCAGCATAAGGTTGGGATATACAAACAAATGCTCAACTTATTTGGCTCTCCTTGTTAATCAACATTCAAAATGAAATATAGAAACAAATGTTCAGCTTATTTGGCTTCGCTTATTAATCAACATTCAAAATGAAATAAAGAAACAAATGTTCAGCTTATTACCTATTATATTAACTTTATTTAACAACAGCAGCAATATTGCTCACAAAATAAAACAACAAAATTCAAGTAAAATTCAAACTTTGGAAATGATCTGCTACTAAAGAAAACAGTATCTTATCTTATGGCAAAGCCATGTAGATGTAAAAATAAATACAATTAAAGATTATCACCTTAGAGTTCTCCTCACGATGAGCAATAAATGACTTAGATCCCTCACGATGATTATACAGTAGTTTTTTCTTATTTTCAGTATTTTTCTTACACCTAGCCCAAAATACATACAAAGTAAAAAACTTAAAAATATTCATATGCATCCAGACAAAAATAAATATAAGAATAACTTAAAAGCATAGAATTTTCTTTTAACAGCTTAATAAAAAACTTCCAAAATCAATTAATTGGCCTCAAGCCTCAGCATCTCAAAAGAGGAAAAAAATAAAAAAAAATTAGTTCCATTGTATTATGAATATAACACTCCGTAAGAAATAAAACATATGCACTTCATGTTATAGCACATTTCCTCCAACTCTACTACAATAAACTTCTAAAATCAACTAATTGGCCTCTGATCTTAGCATCTCGAAAGAGGGAAAAAAGAAAAAAAAAATTAGTTCCATTATATTTTGAATATAACACTCCATAAGAAATAAAACATATGCACTTCATGTTACAGCATATTTCCTCTAATTCTACTACAATAAACTTCCAAAATCAATTAATTGACATCAGGCCTCAGCATCTTAAAAGAATGAAAGGAGAAAGAAAATTAGTTTCATTATATTTTGAATATAACACTCTATAAGAAATAAAATATATGCATTTTATGTTACGGCAAATTTTCTTTAATGGTAATACAATAAACTTCTAAAATTAATTAATTGGCCTCTGGCCTCACCATCTCAAAATTAAGAAAAGGAAATAAGTTTCTTTAATTAAGTTAATAAACAAATTAATTTTGACAGCATATCCCCTATATTCATATCCTGCAAATCTAATCTTGCTTTAATAGTATCTTTTGTTTTACCATTAATATCCAACAATGTTCCAACAAGGCTTTCACATATATTCTTCTCAATATGCATCACATCAAGATTATGACGAAGTTTTAAAGTTGGCTAATACTCTAACTCAAAGAATATGCTTTTCTTGGTCCACAGTTTAACTCTTCTAGTTTTCCTTTTCTATTTCTGTCCTTATTGTTAGGATGCTTCCCTGGTTTATATGTGCAAAGCACTTCTAGCTGCTTTAAAATGTTATGACCTGAGTACTCCTTTGGAGCAGGCTCTTTTTCTAATTTACCATTATGTAGTCTACTCTTTCGCCATAAATGGCTACTTGGCAAAAATCTGCTATGTCCCATGTAACATATTTTACTACGCAATGGTTTTAAAAATGTTTGTTCATTACACACAGAACAAGTTTTATAACCTTTCGTGCTCCACCCAGATAAGTTACCATAAGCAAGAAAGTCATTAATTATCCATAATACTGCTGTATGTAATCTAAAACTACATTGAATTGAAGCATCATAAGTCTCTACTCCAACATTCCACAATTCCTTTAATTCATCAATTAAAGGTCTTAGGAACACATCAATATATTTTCCTGGTGCATTTGGTTCAAGAATAAGCAATGACATGAATAAAAAAGGCTTTTTCATACACTTCCATGGTGGCAAATTATAAGGCATAAGCATCACATGCCACATACTATAAGAATTGTACATATTTGCAAAAGGATTAAATTCATCACTACTAAGGAAAAGACTTATCAAAATCTTTCTATGCTTCACCATCAACGGGATGTCTTAAAACACCTTCCTCAGCAACACGCTTTTCTTGGTGCCATTTCATATCTTTTGCCGTGTATCACGATACAAAGAGCCGTTGTAATCGGGATTGCAAAGGAAAATATTGTAATACTTTTTGAGGAATTTTTTTTCCTTTACCAACGACAGATTTGTATCGAGATTTACCACATATAGGGCACATATCATATGCCTCATTTTCTTTCCAAAACAAGGCACAATCATACTTATAGGCATGTATAACTTCATACCCCAAACCAAAATCCTTCCACATCTTTTTTGCCTTATAAGTTGAACTCGGTAAATATGCCCCTCCAGGAAGAGTTTCTTTCAATAAGTTGAGAATCATATCTAGTGACTTGTTACTCCATTTATTAAGAACCTTTATATGTAGTAATTAACTTTAAAATAAAGTTCAATGAAGACAATATAGCTCCAGGAAATAACATCTTCTTAGCTTCCTTTAACAAAGTAGCAATCCCATCAATTTCCCCATCTTTTATGTTAGACGAAAATGTGTCACTCCCTAGGTTAAATTGTTGAGCATGTATTTGTGGAGCATATACATCATGTAGAATATCATACATCTCATCATTTTCTTCAATATTATCAATATTTGCATCCTCAACTAATGTTTCCATCTCTAACTCATTTGATCTATTACCTGAACTAGATTCATATTCAGAACCAGATTCATAAGTTTTACTATGAAAAACCCATCTCTTATAGCTGAATGAAATACCAAGTTTTTACAAATGATCTTCAACTACATCCAAAGGTTTTAAAAAATCATTTTGACAATTTCGACTTGGACATCAGACTAGATTATTCTGATCCACACATTTTTCTACAACTTTCATAAATGACATACTCCTTAGAAAGTCTATTTGGAACTTTTATCCAACTTTTATCCATTCTTTACCTCCTGACCATAATATATAAGTTGTTATTAAAGTTTCCAACAAGTTTTAAATATTGCTGACACAATTTTGAAACTATATAAATTAAACTATTAAAGAAAAATCACATTACAAATACTACGCCATATTAAATATTTATATTTAGCTAAAAAAAGTGTTTAAAAGAAAAAAGAGGAAGTCAGTATCACTTACAGAATCATAAAACTTGTTGTTTCAAATTATGCAAAGTGTAGTTTCAATTGAAGCTTTATCACAGGTCTTATACAAGTTGAAAAAAAAAGAAATTATAAAAAGAATAATCAAATACAAAGCTATGTAAATCACAGTCAACAAAATTGTAAATAACTTATTGCATCTTCACAGTATTGATCAAATCTTAAAATTTTCAAAATAATAATTATCTGAATCCTTATTACTCTTATTTTTCCTACTATTTTTTTATTATATAGGTTCAAAATTAAACAAAATAGTAATTTCACATCTGTATCAACTTAAACTCATAATAGTAATTTTGAGTCTTACTAATATATTGTAAGAACATGAAAAAAATTTAAATCTATCAAGTGAATTTTTCCTTAACGAAATTTTAAGTATAAGAACTCGTAAAAAAAGTTAGTAACTCTTTTTAAAAAAAAACATGGAGTAGAGCATATTTATGCATTAAAAAATAAAAATAAAAACAAATGTTCTTGCTGCAGATTGCACTAGAAACTATGTTTATTTCTTCAACAACAGAAGACTTTTCCATTTTGTCTCAATGTTTTAACTTTTTTATCTATAAAACATTATCTTTGAGCAGCATTCAATTATTTGTAAAATAATACAAACAACTTTTTGTCAAACATGGAATCCATTAGGACCCATCAATACCAAAAACTTGAGACAAAAGTTATATTTTAGATCTAATATCAATAAAATAAAATATTGTTATATTATAAAGAATCTATTTCACCCGTCCACTATCACCATTCAAGAGCACAATAAAAGACCATATACATATTGTCAAAATCAAAGTTCCAAAAGCAAAATGAGATCAAATGGCCATGCCGTTCGTCATTCACCATTAAAACGAATTCAAAATCAAACATCACATGCTCTATACCCAGATTGTCCCTTGTACAGTAATGGACGAATAACAAAAAGTATTAACCCATATATGATATAAACTTAAAACGAAGAGTGCTTAAATAAAAGCATTATACCAATGGCTGCATGGCTAGAATAATTGGATGACTGATGTGGCCGGCGACGTTTGACTCTGGATGGCAGCAAAACTCAAATGGCATGTGATGAGCCAATAAGTTTGATTCCAGAGTGGTACGATTAGGGTTTCAGCCAAAATTCAAGAAATTAATTAAATTACATAAGCTTTTGTTTCTTCTGGACTTGGAAAAGGAGTGGGAAATATCACAATATCATTAATTTTTTATCTAAACTCTAAAATTTTTCTAAAAACAAACCCTAAAATTGGCGCCTTTATTTAGGCGCCTATAGAATATAATTATATTTTCATTAATGATAATATTTGTACTAGCTATTTAAAAAAGTAATATTTAATAAAATGAGTATTTTTTAATTAACTATTGCTGATTATTATCATTACAATTTTATTAGTTAAATATATGTTTAGTAACTTAACTAATTTTTATTCAAAATATTTAATTATTAAATTTCAATTGACAGTCACAATTTTAAAGCAATAAAGGGATTAAATATTTTAATGCTTTCTAATTGCATTTACTTAATACACACACACACACATATATATAAATTAAAAAATATATTTTTTGCAAATAGTATTTGAAATGTTTTTCTTTTTCATCCATATAAAAATAGTTATATGATTTGTACACACGTTGTGGGACTAATATGTTCTTTACACTTTAATTTTTGATAATTTGATTCTTAGATTAATTAGACCATATATGTCATGGGATGGTAGTAGCCAATTGCGCACTTGATTTAAAAAATCCTTAAAAAGCATTCATTAATTAAGTCTTTGCTCTCATGAACTTAATTAAAATGCCCCAATAGTTGAAGAATTTAAGCCACTGTCCCTAGGAAATTAATTGGATGCGACATAAGTTGAATTTTTGATACTTTATATTGAATTCATTATTAAGTTGCCATCTGTAAACTAGGGCTGGGCAAAAAAACCGTGGCCTAAAAAAACCCGCATTGAACCGGTGGTTTGGTTCGGTTACGGATCGGTTTTTTTTTTTATAAATAACCGAACATATAGTTATATAAAAAAACCGAAACAATGGTTCGGGATTTGGTTCATAATGTATAACCGAAGAACCGAACCGAAAAACCGGAACATTTTTATAATTTTATTAAGTTTTAAAACATATTACATTTTTATTAGTTATCTCAAATTATTACAATAAACTCACACACACACAATTACTACTATATATATATATAATATTTTCACCATAAAACAAATCCTAAAATCAAAACTTATAAATTCATAAAACTGTTGAGTCATTGATCTGTACTCAAAATTGGTTTCGCTTAACTCTATTAGGAGGCGTATAATACAATCGAGTCGGAGGAAGCTGAATTTTATGAATTAATTAAAACAGGTAATATTGTTATTTATTATGTTATTTTTGTTATCTCATTTTTAACATTTTGTTTAAAGAATTAATGATTTTAATATAATTATTTTAATTTCTTAAAGAATTTTTGAGGCCAATGAAATCTCAACAAGAGCAAATGGTCAGTCGATTGATGTTTTTGGTTAATAAGCTTTTTTAATTAGAAAAAAATAGTATCTTGTTTTCATAATTTGTTTATTTAATTATTTAATATTGTTTTAAATTTTTTTATAGATTCAAATATTGAGCTAGAAATTAGAAAATGCATGTTGATGAGTAATGAAATCATGAAAATTGGAGAATGTTGTTGATATTTGTTTGTAATTTTTGTATTTTGTATTGTAACTATTGTTATTTTTATGTTTTTAGTCTTTGTAATTTTATGTTTATATAGATGACGCATTTGGGGTTGAGTTTAAATTTATATTTTTAAATGTGTTTTGAATATTTTGTATTTATTGTCAATATTTCTGTATTTGTAATAAAATTGTGATGAAAAATTTATTTTATTAATGAAGTATAATGGACTATAAATTTAAAAATTCAAAAATATGCCTAATAAGCATAGAACCGAAAAATCCGAACCGAACCGAACCGAACCAAATGGTTTGGTTCATGCTTGGTTCTTTATTTATTTGGTTTTTATTTGGTTCTTTTTAAATAAAAACCGATTTAAATTGGTTCTGTTAAATTTCGAACCGAACCGAACCGAACTGAACCGTGCCCACCCCTACTGTAAACTTAACTATTAGTTCTATTCATGGTTTAGAGTTTTTCTCGCTCTACTTAACTAATTACTCCACAGTCGAATACCAATCTTTGTATATAATGCTAATGAAACAAAATTGTGATATCTTTTATGTGCATATATACACATAATATTTCTCTTTCTCAATTATACCGAATGAACGAGGGTCTAACCTAAATATCTTGTTATTATAAGAGATTTTATTAACTACACTGGTTGACATCGACAAAACTTGAAACTATAGTCTCGGTTTCTCTTTTTTTTTTTAAACTTTATATGCTATTAGTATTTTGATACTAATATTTAAAAACTAAAAATTTTTTGTGGCTTTTGTGAAAATATTTTATACTAAAACACATGCATATAGGCCTATTATTATGTTTTGTGACCATATATGTTGTGGCTAAATCTAAAATATTTGCCCATGTACCAATTTTGTGGTTATATCAAATACATATAGCCACGAACAATTTTTGTGGCCTATAAATATATTTAGTGACCATACGTATCTTGGCTAAAACTAAAGCATATGGCCACAAAGTATGTTCATGGCTAATAAATTTATTGAGCAACAATTATTTCGTGGCTAAATATAAACTTCTTTTACCACAAAATTTTGTGTCTACTATCATCACTAATTCTAGCGCGCGAATTTTTACTGCAAGCGCTCAAACCTTTATACATGAAGTATATTTTCGAGCCTAAAAAGTTGTCTTTAGCCACAAACAATTTGTGGCAAATATACTAATTTAATATCTAAAATTTCTCCACAAGTATTGGCCACAACACCAAACTTTTTGGCTAAATGTCATTATAGGCGACTAAAATTGCTTTGCGACTAAAAAATTTATGGCTAAAACACCATTTTCTTGTGGTGAATGTACACATATATTTTAATGAGGTGTTGCTTTGAGGTGTTCGTTAAGTAAGGAGTCGAGTTATTAGTCATATTATCGCGAATAAATTTATCCAAAAAAATGTATATACACTTCGAATGACATCAAAACAAACATAAAGTAGGAATAAAATATCCAAATAATATACTAGTAGGCATATTGGGACAAAGAAGTTGGTCTTGAAATAATATAAGAGAACTTTACAAAGTCATATAACTTACTTCATAAATACTCTCACATTTTGACCGAAGCAAATAAATGTACAGTTACTCACCTTGAACGAGATGGAAATGATAATTTTTTGTACTACTTTGTAGTTTTTGACTCTTCTGTCAAATGTTTTATGTAGTGGATCAGGTCAGTGATTGTTGTAGATGGTATTTAACTAAAAGGGCTATATTGTGGAAGCATGTTTGTAGTAATATATTTGGATATAAACAATCAAGCAGATGTTATTTAACTAAAAGGGCTATATTATGGAAGCATGTTTGTAGTAATATGTTTGGATATAAACAATCAACTATATCCGTTAGTCATTAGGGTTTTGGATTTGAAAAACAATTATACTTAGGAATGATTTAAGACAAAGTTCCATGAAGTGATTGGTGATAGGTCAGAGTTAGTAATTAACTCAGACTGATGCACTGTCATCAAGAGAGCTGTTATGAAAGTATTTCACAATGTTGGTAATGACATTTATTTTATCATATCAAAAGTAATATAAAGTCAAAATTCAAGATGTCTAAAGCTGTTTGAGATAAATTTGAGTATGCCTTTATAAACGCAGCAAAAGCGTATAGACATGAAGAGTTTAAAAGACAAATTCAAGGGTTCTGGATGCTTCATTCAATTGCGATTGATTACTTGGAGAATAATATTAGTATAAAAAAAGATACAGTGTTCTTACTACTAACATTGCAGAAAGTGTGAATTCTTTAATGAGGAAACTGCGAAAAATTCCTATTACTCATCTTGTTGATCACTTTAGAAAAATATTGCAGCAATGGTTTTATGATAGGAAAATTATGGTTGAACCGATGAGTATTCGTTCAATAACATGGATAGATGAAATAGTCGCTAGGAGGAGAACTTCGACAAAAAGAATCATCCTTCGTTCAGTGTCTCAGTTTTGATTCTATGTTTTGCGTGGTGGTATTAAGAAGGGGATAGTTGACATACGTGACAAGATTTGCTCTTGTAGAGTATTCCAAATTGATTAGCTTATCTATGCACATGTAATTGCTTCTTGCCTATCCGTCTGAAGTGGATTACATAAGTCTTTGTTCTGGTTTTTACACTAAAGAATCATTGATGCTAGCTTATGCACAGCTAGCATAGCCGATTGGTGATATAACATATTAGGAGGTTCCAGAGGCAATCCTCAATAGAAGCACCACCTCCTAGTCGTCGTCGTTGTCGTCGAGAACTAAGAATATCTTATATTGGTGAAGATGTAAATTGGAGGATTGTGAAATGTGGCTGTCCGATAAATCGGGTCATAACTGCAAGAAATATAAGAATCTCAATCTGTCGAATCGAAGCTAGTTATATTATTCCAAGTAATTATGTACTTTCAACACAAATTTTTCTTTTCTTTTTTTTTTTATATTTCTGTAATTTATAAAATGAAGAATTGAAGAATTTATTTATTTATTTATTATTCCATAATATTTATTGCTTTAGGTATAAAATTAATCATAACTAAAAATATTGATATAATAAAAAATTATATTAACTGAAGTACGTTAAAGAAAAAACTTCATACATCAATGTTCAAAATAGTATAATCCAATATCATTATTAAATATATACAAAGCAATCTTTTTCTTAAACTACTGTTCGTGGCTACTATTAAAATCAAGTCTGAACCCGAATATTAAATACATCGTAATCATTAACATAAAACATCACAATCGCTACTACCAAGCTATTATTATAGCACACCTTTAGGACGTTTTAGAATCCAACATCTTTTAGCCATTGAGGGAAGAAAACTTAAAGTGGTTTGAATTTATCCTTGTATTTTTATCATCGCAAAAAGCCACCAATGAGTCATAAATCCACACATTCTTCTTACAGATGTCCATTCGAGCTACTATCCAATTATCACCACTCAAATTAATAGGAATAAATATCTAAATGTACATAAAAGTTATCTTAAATTTTTCTTCTTTAGTATGTCTAAAGTCCTAAAACAAAAAGAAAGTTGTTTGGATTGTGTGGCAAAACATATCATATCGACGTCTATGAACCATTTCGACAGAATGTCTTCTCACTCATCAATATAGCTAGTCAAGTTATAGATATATTATAATGAATCAACATTATAATCTCCATCATTCCATAATTGCTTTAAAAGCACTTAATAGATATATCACAATACAATATAAGAAATTTACAAGATTCAAGCCATTAAGAGGTAAGAAATTAAATTACCGATTTTAAGTTTTGTAAACTCATTACCTACAAAAATGTGTTTGTGTGTATAATATACTGATAGAAGGCATTTGGGTACTGCCTTTGCTTTTCACTGATTAACCTGAGATACTCATGGATATGTTGTGGAGGAATAGAAATATGTCAATTTAGAAGATAATACACAAGACTTCAAGAAATAACACTTAACAATACTTACTTCATCCCCTAGCCATCCGAATGAAGCGTGGCCTAATATGATTTGAAAAAATTTGTGCGACTATCGGATTGTGCTATCCACTGTGATTTTACCAGCAAACCACTAATTGAACTTAGAAAATAGGCTGGGAACCTCTAATCCTTTGAGTGGATTTATATCTAAACTAGTTCTTTTGTCGCTCTCACTATTAAGTAATTCGAGAGTGGGTAGTGGCTTCACTTTCCTTACTCTTTTCAAAGCAGGAATCATGTAAAGACTATTAAACACGTATGAGGGCCAGTAGGGACATCAAAACTTACTTATGCTTAGTGGTGTCTCCGCTAAAATTTGGACACTATCGCCACTGAGGTCTCTGTAGAAGTTGTACAATGACAGAGGAATGTGACCACTATGATTACCAGCATTACTATACATTTCACGATCATTTGGGTCTTGTCAATTAGCCAAGATGAACATATTAAACTCGCATCGGATTAAAATGTGAAGGAAAATAAATGTAAGACGTTAAACTTTCTTATCGTATACGAGCATCCAATCGGAGAATCATCATATGATTGCTTTGATATACCATCATTATATGAATTGATAAACATCATGACAGCTTGTCTATACTCCATTTGTTCTTTGTATTCCGCCTCAAATGTTGATTTCAGTTCATAAATGGAACTATTAATCTTGTTCATCCATTGAATGACATAATCATAATAGAATTTTGTCCTCGATTGTTATCAAGAAATAAAAATGTAATGCGACAATTTTAAAATCATATTTAAACAATAAAAACTATCATTATTGAGAATGAATACCTATGAATCTTGTGTATCATCGGAATCGTCTGAGCAGTCGTGATGGTCAGCTGGAGCATGCTCATCGTCTCGAATGGACGGCACATTGATTGTAGATTGATGCTGCACAAAATAAATAAAATAAGTGAATAATTTACAAAATTATTGAGCTTCGGCGATGTTTTAAATTATATATATAATCTACTCAATGATACCTACATTACGAACCCATATTAGGATGTATGGTACGTCATCCTCCATAGTTTTCCAATATTTTTTTTATCCTTTCGTTCACATTTGGTTGGATGATGTGTTTAATATTCCCTTGCCATAGAGCAGACCAAAATTTTATATCTCAACCATATACAATACTTAATAATATGTGAAGTGCATATTGATGCTATAATACTTACAATACAAGTGTTATTGCTGAAAACAAATGCACCACATCATAACATATGTTTGAAAAGGCAATTGACTTCCACTTTAAGATACGAGGGATCTTCTTTTTTGTTTTTACGTCTCACTGTGACGACAGTCCCTCAAACACTTTGGAAAGCCAAGCTTGCAACAAGCAAATTTATAAAATTATAAAAATTTACTTCATGAATTCATTAGTAAAAAGGCTTACGAACTTCAATTTTTTTCTAACCGACCTAAATCCCATGACTGAAGCTATATAGATAGTATTTCTCAATATTATGAGAAGGATTTTTCAAGCGATCATTCTTAAATTTTTCGGCTTTCTAGTTCAATGCATTGTCAATACTATTGTTTGCCGTTTGCCGTGATACACTACCCTATGGACGACTTTGAAAGTGATCTATATCATTGACATAATTCATCAATTGGAAATCGACTTGTCTTTTATCCTTTCTTCCATTCAGTACCATATTTGCAAAGAAATAAAACGAGATTTTTAGGACATCGACATCATCCATAGTATGAAAGTTCAAATTGGCAAAGGCATCATCCAATTGTTTTAGATTCAAGTCTTTAAACCTACCATCGAAATATTAATGGAGTAACCTATGGTACATTGATGGAAATTTTGGTATGATGTCTTCACCACCAGAAAGCCTCGTAACTAAGCACCACTCTCAAATCGATAAACGTATCAAATGCTCTCCTATTTGAAACCACAATTGATCTTTATCTGTTTTTCCATGTGCCACTTGCCTAAACAATAGATTGTGGACTATGACACCACTGAATGCATAACTCCCAAATCCACGAAGTGCCCGAAAATATTACTTTGGAATAACAGTAATTATTTTCATGTTAACTTACTTCAAATAGCTTCGACGACTATTTTAAATTTTGATTTCTCCATAATACGGTCTGGGAAATGATCATCAAAGCCTAACTTCATCACACCCAGATTCTTCCTTAGTGCAAGTGCATTACGCTTTGTCAATTTTTTTGTCATGTATATATAATAAAATTCAAATTATTTCCATTATTAATGTTTACCAAAGTATTATAATAAAAACATTAAATAAAAATTATGATAAAAATTACACATAAACATAGATTGTGCAACAGAATATAAATGTGCACAATCTGTGTTTTTGCATAAATATAAGTTATTATTAATATTTACAAAATTATTATAGTGATAATAATAATAAGAATAATTAGAGTAATCTACATGCATTGACTGTTTGTGCGACAGGATGCTTGTTGCACAAAGTTTAGTGCGACGACATCCTGTCACGCGTGCTTCATTCAATGGCAGTGGCCATCATGTAAAATTTGGGCGATAGGCGCTACCCATCATGAATTTTGGGTGATGGGCACGCGCATCGCACCAAATTTGTGTGATGGCCACTACCCATCACATGAAACGCGCCCCCATCAAACACCCACCAACCAATTTCAAGCTTTATAATCACTCTAAACTACTACTACTGCCACCACCATTATTCTCAATCTACTACCATCATTATTCTTAAATTTCATTCTTCACTAATTAAATGTAATCAAAAAAACTAACCTAGGTTTTTTTGAAGTTGATCTTAGTGATTTTCTCTGCCGTTAATGGTGGATTACGCGGGAATGATGGATTTGGGGAGACTTGCGGACGATGTTGTGTGTGACTGGAGAGAGATTGAATTAGGGGAGAGAGTGAGAGGGACACTTTGGTTCAAAAATTGAGTTTATGGCTAATTATGATAGTAAGAACTTTGTGGAGTTAAATTTAAAATAAGTAAAAATCTTTAGGTTATTTCCATAAATTTTCAAATATAATATAGTATTAATATAATACAACGCATACTCTTAATACAACATTAAGAGAGGTGCCAAACACGCCCTAAACATCATATTAAAAATGACCCCCACTAAACTTCTTTTTTTTTTTTTTAACTTTAAATTTGTATACGTATGTTTTAATATTTGTATGAAATCACATAATTTATTATATAGTTTCCCCCAATAAACATATCGTTAATATCTATTTCACTAAAACTTTTACTTTTTTTTTTAATATTAAATTGCTCGCCCCGAAAATAGCAGATGAATGTACCAAAATGTCAATGCCCAATGAAAAGGAGGTAATTTCGGATTAGGTTTTCAGGCTCACTGACTTAATATAAAATAATAAACATTCATATAATACTAAATGGATCGGTGGGCGTTTAGGTTGATTATATTCTCTCTCTCTCTCTCTTTTTTTTTTTTTTTGATATCTCGAAGAAATTTTAATTATTATCATTACTCATGTGTACGAGCCAAGCGAATTTACACATTATAAGTTATATATATAATTGTATGTTGATTTTTTAATTTTTAGGCTAGCTTAAAATTTATTTTTAGTTACATTTTTGAAGAAACGTGCATTTTGATATATCAATACCAAATCGATATTGTAGTAATTCAATTTGTGAGTAGATAAAAATTTATACTGTGAAATTCAATTATCAAAATCTATGAGACCAACGATTTTGGAGATAAAGACTTCCATGCATGTGCAGCAAAAAAGTATGGAATATTTTCAGATTTTTATGAGGAAATTAAAATCAGAAAATGTCGGGTCAACTCTTTCGGATTTTTCTTTTTAAATTGTTTTTATTAATTTTTTGTCACCATCTCCCTAGGATCGATCGATTGGTGGTTATCGATTGCCCGGAAAAAATTTCTTAAATAAATCATAAAACAAGGCCAAAATCATCATATCGAAATTTTATTCTAATTGTCAACTTTGTGGCAAAAGATTGCCAAAAGAAATGAGGAAATAGCTTAGGAGTACTCCGGTTTTAAATTATTAATTAATGGTCTTAAGTATATTGATCAGGCAGATACTAAGTTATACTTAAATATATTGATCAGGCAGATACTAAGTTATATGAATTGTGAGTTTACTAATTAATGGGAATTAGAATGAACTGGATCGAAGGAATCGGAATGGACTAGAATGAGAGTGATGAATGAAAATTAGAATAATTGTTGGATTGTTTCAAATTACTGAAAAAAAAAATCCTTAATTAACTACAAAATCCTTAATTTATTATTGTCATAATTATTCTTTTATATTTTAACTATTATAATTATTTATTCAAAAATAATAATAATTATTATTATTATTATTATTAATTATTGTTAATAATATATTAATATATCAATTAATTATGATTTTTTATCCTTAATAATAATAATAATCCATTTCAAATAACAATAATCAAAATCGTCGGCACTCGCATCATCGTCAACAACAATGGCATCGTCGGCAACGTCAACTTCGTTGGCTTTATCATCATCGTCGACGACAACCCACAACAACGTTGCTGCTACTACTGCTCCTCGATGAACATCCATGACATAGGATGTTGATTTTGGCAGGACAGCTTGGCGAAGATGAATGTTGGCTGTGTTTTATGTTTTTTATTTTTATTTTTTAATTAAAGGAGAGTATTTTTGGCATTTTGAGATTTTGATGTGGGCAAAAATTAGAAATTTTGGGAATGGGAGCTTGATTCCCACGCCCCTTAGGACTCAGTGTCCCATTCTGCGTTTTTAAATTGAAATCGGCCCCACATTTTCGATTTTGATTCCCATCTCTCTTTTGTAAAGTAAACACTATCGATGATTTAGATTCCATAATCCAGAAAGTAAATATAATTGTAACTTATAGTTGACTTAAAATTAGTTTTCCACAATTCTTAAATTATTTGAGTAGAAATGTATGTTACAGTTAATGCAACATAGTAAGACCCTATTGTTCATATTTCGAGTTCGGCACTGCCGTATATAAATGAGATAGAATTGGATTACTATTAGGCTAATTAATAAAAAAAATGCATATTATTAATATCTTTTTATCTAATTTTATAGAATTATTGGCTTCACTCGTGATATCAAAAAAGGGTTTGAGGGAGTGATCCAAGCCTCATAATATCAAAAAAGGTTTTGAGAGGGCGAATCGATTATAAGTACACTGTAGTGTAGTAAAATCTGGATTTGTTTTACACTACGTATGTCTGTGTTATAAAATCAGTCGTTACATATTATCAAAATGTGGGGGAGGGGGATGAGGGTGTTTGGGAAAAAGTGATTCTAAATTTGATAAAGAATTATTGGCTTCCCTTATGATATCAAATTAGTGTTTGTGAGGGTGATGCAAGCCTCATAAACTCCTAGAAGATTTGTGATGTGTTACCCATTTGGAATAAGTAGCTAGGTCTCTCCCATTGCTAGTACTTTGCTTCGTTTGGTGTAAACTAATTATTTTGCTTTATTTTTAATTTATTTTGATAGAGTGTGAAAATATGATTTTCAGGATCACAGCGGCTAAATTGATAACCAAATTTATTGTGTTGGGGATACTTTGTGAACACAAGATCTGGGATGATTATGATAGCCAAAGCATCCAAATTATTTTTTAAGCAGACAAAAGAATAAGTTGGATGACTAAAATTTTTTTTAAAAAATTATGTGAATGTTGATATAAAACTTTAAAATGAAAATGATCCTCAAGTTTTCTAATTTTCAAATTCAAATAAAGGAATGAAATGTTTTTATAAATAGTACCTTTACTTGGGAGTCGATAACTCATCCCAAAGTCCGGACAAGACAAATGCCTTACAATTATTAGCAATCGACAAGATAAGGGTTTCAAACTAAATCGTTTTTTTTTCTTGCAAATTAATTAATTTTAATTTGGACAAGTCTTTACAAGACAATAGTCTGTACGAATTTTTAGGAGATAATTCGTCAGGAAAGAATGGCTCAACGGCATGAATATTTATGTTTATAACAATTAATTTAACTGCTGAGGATGCTTCTATATGACCTATCTGTATATAATTAATTTCAAGATTTGTCAAGGTCAAGAAATTCAAAACAAATCAACGTGAAATACGGACAATTAATTACTTGGAACGTGCTATCTTCTATTAATTAAAAATAAACAAATTTAATTGCCTTTAATAATTTGAAAAAGATGAAAGAAAATTGTAAGAAAAATAATTAGAAAATTGTTATAATACAGAAGGATCATGAAAGTTCTGCAGGCTATTAGAGCTTTAATATAATAATTGGAGTGTAACAAAAGCTTTGATGAAAAATATGTAGATAATAAACAAGGTGATATATGCACATTAATGAAATTTATTGTTGGAACAAAAATATCCTAAAATAATTTCAGGTGTATAAATGACGTGATATATATGTCAATATTAAAAAGATAAAGCCATAAATTATTTACACAAATTAATGTGACTTTGAGTTATAGTTGAATAAAAGTATCAATAAAAGATCCATACTTTCATTAAACGAAAAATTTTTTTATGTTTCTCTAAAGCTAATATATTTATACCACATAAGTTTTATACAATAGCATATACTAACAATCTATGGCTCTCTGTTTACATATTATGGAAGGTCGTCTAATGTGCATTATATATATATTTAATGATAAAGACAAGGGTACTCGTTACCTTATAATAAATTGTATGAAAATTATTAGTTGAAGACTTCTATGCGTTTTAAAAGATAAGATTAATTACTTGCTTTTTTTAATATTTTAGCCTTATGTTGTATTATAATTTAAAGATATTATTATTTAATTTTAAAAACTTTATATTTTAAAGCATGTAAATATCTGAACCCAACTGAATAAAAGACTCGTACATACATCGTATTTTTTTGAATAATTAAGTTGGTGGACTGTAGAACACGAAGTTACACGCCAAATACATAATTATTGAGATTGAGAGGAAAAGGAAGAGGGAGAAATTAAATAATAATAATAATATTAAATAAATATATATCCACAAACAAAAAGGCCAACGTAAGAAATGGATGCGGCGTTGCTTGCTCCAAAGCATGCAGTATATGGTCCACGTGCATGCGTTATATGTACTGAATTTTAATTAATTTGTTTATTTATCTAGATCATTAGAAACGGATTTAATGCACGTTAATTACAATTATTTATGCCAAGTTTATATTGTGATGAATAATGCTATACTTACTTAATTGAAATACTTAATTTGTATCTTAACCGATATGTTATTAATAAAAAATTATTATTTAAATTAAAAATAATATGACTTAATAATTATCTATATATTACTTGAACTAATCAGATAATGGACATGTTATTTATCACATCAGTTGGAATTAAATTAAATATTTTAATAAAATTATTGAAATATAAATTAAATATCCTAATAAAATTAAATACTGTATATCTCAATAAAATTAAAAAAAAATTATAATATAGTATTATGATAGGTGTGTGGCCATCCACTTATCCCAAACCACATACTTCATGCTTGATGCGGCATTGGAAAGAAACCTGAAAAATTTATGCAATGGTATCAACGCTTGGAGAAATTTTAGAAAACATCAGATAATAGAATTAACTAATACATGTGTATTTAGATTTAACATAACCACTACTTGTATGATAGTTTGTTAAAATAAATGAATATTTGTTATGGTATGATTTACTTGTTGTATAACTGACATGATACTTCTAATGTATTCTAAAATTTCTCCACCGATTGTCATTCTATGGGTTATACTCGGCATCATTTGATTGGTTGATGGATACTATAAATAGAGAGCATTGCTCTTTGTTAATTAATTATATCTTGAAAATCAAAAGCAATGAATTATATCATTCAGATTCAGATATGTAACTCTATTTAGAGTTCAAATTAATTTAAATTTATTGAAATCTAAAAAAATAAATAAATAAACGCCACCAAAGTGTAGCATAATATATTTTTGACTAATTTAACACACAATTATACGCTATAACTCTCTCTCTCTCTCTCTCTCTCTCTGTCTCTCTCTCTCTATATATATATATAGATAAAGAAAATAGAAATGATTGCGAATGGAGTTAAAACTCTTGACATCTTGCTTCCGTTGTAAAATTATCTTTTTAATTATTGTGATGAATAAAGTTGAACTCTTGAGTCTGCTATATAATTCTCTTTCTAATTTTTTGCACTGTACATGTAGGTAACTGCCGCCGCATGAGAAGGAAAAAGAAAATAGAAAATGAAGCTAATTAGTATTTTATCCGTAAATAATTTACAATTTTGAGACTTAGAAGGTGAGTTTAAAAGGCAACAAAAATAAAATAAAATAATACTATGTGACCAATGTTCAGTTTTAGTCTTCCAAGTAATAGCATTTAATCATGGTTTTGTAGTTGACAATTTTATGATCCGATCCCAAGGTTCTCATGTTATGTAATTTCGTATGGGCTTCATATTCCATGAGAGAAGATGATGTCAGATATTTTATATTTACATGATTAATTATTAATTTCAATAACGAGTGCAACTTACCATCTCGGATTTGATATTGTTAAGGGTTACCATTCAGATATCTCTTATAGAGTAATCTATACTAAGCGAGAAAAAAAGTAAATATATTAAGAAGCCCTAGTATATTTAGAAACTTCCTTCTCACTTAAAGGCAGTTAAAAAAGCAATACAATCCATTAATAGAAACTGCGACTTTAGAGGGCTCAAATAGTCTTTTTACCTATTGAAGAGGGCTGCTCAAATTGATAATGAAAATTGTGTAAATATAATACATATATATACAAAGATGCGGAAAGCAAGCAATCAATAATATTAAACAAAATGCTAATTGATTCTTGTAGTCATTATTTTAATGGAGGGATTTAATTTATTAACTAAGGATCTAATTAAAGTCAAAGGTTAGATGCGTCCTAGTGTGTGTAATATACTCTCTTTGGGATTAGAGAATTGACTTTGGTGTGCCTCAAAAGCAGCATATAATAACAAAGAAAAATTCTGCATCTTGTTCTTCTCAATGGATCAAAGAGATCAAGAAAGTGAAATGGACATTGATCTCTCCTTGAAAATTGATGTTCAAGAAGATGAAAAATCAGAAAATGGAGACCAAAATCAAAAAGTGCATGAAGAGGGATTAGATGAAGAATATTCACAAGACAAAGAAGCAGACTTACAAGATGAAAACAAGAGCACAGAAGAGGTACTATATTACTCTCTCTCTCTCTATCTGTCTATATATGTATATACACATATATGAAGATCATTTTCCTTTTGCTCTCTCTTCAATTGTCCTATCTATAGATCAATATATTATTATCTTTGCAAAGAGTTTTTTTTTTTCACTTCTCGCTGGTAAGAGAAAATTTCATTTTGTTTGTTTCGTGGGAAATAACAAATTAAAGCTGCTATACCTCGTCAGTTATCCACGTTGCAAAAGGAGATGAATCGGATGAAAGAAGAAAATACATTGCTGAGGAAAATGGTAGAGCAAACAATGAAAGATTACTATGATCTTCAAATGAAATTGGCTGTGATTCAGCAAAGTAGCCAGCAAATGGTATGGGTCATTTCAACTTCTGAATCTTCTTTGTTATGAATTAATTTGATAGTCAATTCAATTGGTTTGATTTCTAAATAATTAATTTTGGTGATGCCACATATATTTTTTCAATTTGTTTAGGATATTCCACATACCTTTCTCTCACTGAAGGGTAATGATGAAAAGGCTTTTCAAGAACCAAAGAGAGCTGCCCAAATTTTAGAAACGAAAAACCGAAGTCCCACATCAGCATCATCAGGAGATGATTTTTATAAAAGGACTAGTACGGAATTAGGGTTGTCTTTGAGATTGCAAATTGAAAGAGAGGAAGATAAAGGAGATAACAAAGAGGAAATTGCTGCAAGCTTTCCATTATTCCAAAATAAGATTGAACAAAGTGATCAATTCTCTGGACTTCCAAGCCATGTTGCCTTGCCACCAAATAGAAAAGCTAGGGTTTCAGTGAGAACAAGATCCCAAGCGGCAACTGTGAGTTCACCGTTTTTCCTAGCATTACTACTCAATTTTTTCGCTAAATGCTAAATTTGAGTTTGATTGTAGATCAATGATGGATGCCAATGGAGAAAATATGGTCAGAAAATAGCAAAAGGAAATCCTTGCCCCCGAGCTTATTATCGATGCACAGTTGCTCCTGGATGTCCTGTTAGAAAACAGGTAATTGAAATTCTCTAGCAATTGTCAGTAACAAATTTTTCGTTGTATATATAACTTATATGTGTTATTCGCACAAATTCTCATAGATTTTTTGTACTTTTAATTAATTTCTTGGGTTCATTGTTATTGTTATTATTATTCGACAAACCCTTATAATTTGGAAATAAAACAATCTTTTCTAAATTTTGATTATTAGGTGCAAAGATGCCTAGAGGATATGTCAATTCTCATAACAACATATGAAGGAACCCATAACCATCCACTCCCTGTGGGTGCAACTGCGATGGCATCAACAGCCTCCTCGGCAGCTTCATATATGTTGCTGGATTCAAGTTACAACCCTCTATCAAATGCTAGCAATAATCCTGGTTTCATCAAAGCATCTGATCTACATTACCAAAATGCTCAAATGAACTTCTTTGCTCATCCGCCGAGCTTCCGAAATGTTAACCCTAATGATCCTTCAAAAGGGATTGTCCTTGATCTAACAGCAAGTTCCTATGATCATCAACATCATCAACAATTATTATTCCCAATGGCTGGCAGCTCATCATCACATTCATCATCTCAACCTGGTTTAAGCTGAATCATATCAAGTCATATCACAATGGTATTCGCTCTTTCTCTAATGT
Organism: Murraya koenigii; assembly: GCA_025617385.1. Classification (NCBI taxonomy): domain Eukaryota; kingdom Viridiplantae; phylum Streptophyta; class Magnoliopsida; order Sapindales; family Rutaceae; genus Murraya; species Murraya koenigii. The sequence continues at coordinate 15,509,474 of CM046812.1, forward strand.
TAGCTCTAGAATGGAATTGATATAGAAGTTGTGGATGCTAGTTGGTACAATGGCTAAAATATCTTGGACTTTGTACAAGAAATTTAAGATTTGAATCCCGCTCATACTAAGGTTGAATTGGGGTTCAATTTATATTCAAGTACGTAATTTAAAAAATAAAAAATAAAGAGAAGAGAGAGAGAAGGGTTGGAAAAAGTAAAGAAGATTACTCAAGTTGGCTAAAATGTGACTACAATTGCTTTTGATCCTGAATTTAGGGTTCTCTTGCGGCGACTATTCCCTCTAGCTCTAAGTAATAAATAAAACAATTTATACAACTCGTTCAACGTGGGCCCTCATTAAATTTCTTCTGTAAATAATCCTGGGGATCGATGGGGAGGCTAGTAGCTGGAGCAAGTGGATCATTGAATAATCTTCGATCGGCATTCATCACTTCAAAGAATCAGAATAATATTTTGTTTATAAAATGGAGGGTTTTAGTTATATATGTAGCATATATGTAATGCGTTTATAATTTCTAGATTTTGATTCCCAGTTTCAGTAGAATCTATTCTGGAATTTCTTTTACTCTTCTAATTCATTGAGGCTTTCTTGTCTTAGGATTTTGATTTGAATTCTTTTCTAGTGGCAAAATTAATCTAAAACATGCATGTCAAAATTTTATTGATAAAAAGGAAATGACATAAGGTATTGTATATTTGATTGTACTGTTGTAATTCCAAAATACATAAATTATACATGTATTAAAAATAGGGAAAAGACAAATAGATTAATGATAACTCTGCCATGTGTCAACCCCCGACCCTCTGGCACGTGAGAACTAAGAATATGTATTTTAATTACTACAGAACTTTGAAAAAAAAAAATGGAACAACAATACAACGTGAAACTTGACTGAATCACCTATTTACTGCAACATTCAATTAAAATTCTAATACACCATTTGGATGCAATAAATACTAGTAGAAAAATATCCATATTTAATGCTAAAGACTTCTGAGACGATACCAAACTTTAACAGAAAATAATCCACCGAAAGCTATATACTTCTCAGCTACAAGGAGAGATCAAACTCTCCTTTACCCCATGTATTGACATCCCCAAGACTTGAAAATAACCCGTAGGTAGATACAAGCTATTCAGGTTTTAATAACATTAGCACAACAATGGATAATTATAGTTCAAACAATAAACAACTTTTCACTCATATAAGCAATCTTAAATATGCACCTGCCAGCTCAACAACATTTATGGTATCATTTATGATGCGTTTATTAAACGAGAATCAGAATGAGTTAGAATCGAAATGAGAAATTAGAATTAGAATAAGTTGCTTACTTAAACTGTATAAATTGAAATCTGAATGGACTATAATATTCTTATTGATGTGTTACTTTATTTTGAAATTAGAATTAAAATGAGTTAAATTGTTGCAAATTACTAAAAAAAATCCTTAAATAACTATTGTCATAATTATCATTTTATATTTTAATAATTGTAATTATTATTATTCAAAAATTGTTATTATTGTTAGTAATTATTGTTAATAATAATTAATATCATCATCAGCAAAAAAATAATTTATTTCAAATAATAATAATAATAATCATAACCATCATCTTCGACATCATTATCATCATCATTATTTGGAAGCATTGCCATCGAGGCGAAACAGAAGACAATCAAATAGAGATGAAACGGGAGACAAAATTGGCAACCAGCTACTAATCCACAGCCAACAGACCAGTGATAATGAAGATGGTGGTTGATTTTGGTAGGAGTGATGGCATTCGGTTCAACGAAGCTTCAATGTGCAGAGCGTACGGATTTGTTATTTTTTTTATTTTTTGATATTTATATTTTTCATTTAAAAGGAGTGTATTTTGATAATAATAAATTATTTATAGGAGTATAATTAGAATTGTCGGGAATGAGAGACTGATTCCCACCTCCCTTGAGAATCACTCTCTCATTTTCAATCCAGAGATCATTTCGATTCCATTAGTAATGAGGATTCAGAATATCACATATTGATCAATCAAAGAGAGATTTCGAATCATTCTCTCGAAGCTCATCCTTTTCATCATGAATGATTTGCTTGCCCTGAAATGACTTAGCCCGGTGGGCCACATGATTTCAATTATGATCCCCACTCTTAGTTTGTAAAATAAACACTGTCAATAATTCTAATTCTAAATTTTGATTTCTCAATCTAAGAAGTAAACACACTGTTAATCAATTAACAACTCACAATCATCATTTCATATCAAATTACATGGTTCAACATCCCAACATTCCATCAAAATCATAGACGATACACTAAGCATAGGCTAAACAAAAGTGAACATACAGGTGATTATACCATTTCAATCGTAAGCAACATGCTTTTCAACATTAAAAACTAAAACACTTAAAAGCACAAAAACTATCTACTTCTGTCCAAGCGACATAAAGTCAGTTGTCCAGCCAATTCTTTTCTTACTGACATTACTTCATAAGCGATAAATAACAATACAATTATCTAACTATACTGCCAACTACTGATAACAATCTCATTTTGACATAATCATAAACAGAATAAATCGATTTTATAAGAGAACACATAGTAAAACTTGCTGAAAATTGGTTATCAAAGAAAAATTAGTGAAGTCTCAGCAAGACCCAAAGTGATTCTACAGATCCAAAATACCAATTTTACAACCTTGAACAGCTAACACATAATTACTTATTTTGTCATTCGAAACTTGATATAATACAGAAATTAGGACATGCATGTATATAAACGCCTAAAATCTTTTCAAAACATAATTTTTATTTACCGAAATTCCTGTCAAAACATAATTCTTATTTACTGAAATAGTATTTAAATATTCATTTAGTAAATTTTTTAAAATCTAGCCCAAGGATGCGGAATGTGTATAAGAATTGAATAGCTCATGACGGTTTGCTCAAAATCATTTCAACTTCTTAGTAAAAATTAGAAATTCAACCATGAATGCAAGGAAACATACCAAAATTTGATCATAGGAATCAAAATTGATGAAAATATAAGAAACCTAAGGCTGATTTACTCGGTCTTTAAACATGCATGATAAACAATTCATCTTTTAATACGAATAGAATTTTACTCAAGCTTGCAAGCAAAAGAAATCAGTTTTCAATTTGATTTAAGAATAATAAATCATGAGAATGTAGAACTTACAAATATCCACATCCAAGAGCTGATTTTAGACATGGTTATGATTTTTTTCCTTTTAATAGCAAGGATTTCTCCATCTAATTTAAGATATTTTTCTCCTCTCTCCTTTCTTTCCAGTTCTTCTTCTTCTTCTTCTTTTTTCCTTTCTTTTCTTTTATCTTCTCATTCTATTTTTCACGTTTTCTCATATTTTTTCACCATTTTATTATATTATATTTTTATCAATATACGTATAGAAGCTAGAAATGAGATGGCATGGGTGATTAGTATTGAGCTGAGTTTGATGGGCTTAAAACTCAGGTTATTACAACATTGGCTTGGCCGGGTGATTTCAATTAAATTATATTAACGATCCATTCTATAAATATGCAGTGCAAGAGGTCAAAAAAAAAGTACTTTTATTTGATACCCAAAACAATTTAAAGGGTATATTTTTTATTGGTAAATGCACAGACGAAAATTTGACTCAACTGGAATCACGGAATGTCATACGCCGTGACAATAGAAAAGTTGATAGAGATATTTGATTTTATGAAGCAATGCTTAAAATAATGCTATCACTTTTGATATCGGTGTTCAGGCAAATATATATGGATTTTACTAGACTTCCACCAAATGAATGAACTTAGAAGAGCATTCCCACATCGTTGTTGTTAGATTGAGGGGAAGCTTTCATGATAGCCTCTCATGATACAAGGCTCTGGCATCGTAAGCTAAGGAACCATGATGACAACAATGGAAGGAAAGATAGAATCAATGAAAGTCTATCGTATTTGGGATTTGGTTGATCTTACCTAGGGGTGGCAAAACGAATAAATGAATAGAATATTCAATTTGATTCGTTTAATTGAATTGATAAACGAATTGAATTCGGATTCGTTTATTATTCGTTTATTCTTTACGAATTCATAACGAATCGAATCGAATCCAGATTCGTTTACAATTCGTTTAGAAATATATAATTAATAAACAAAATTAAACAAAAAAAAACACAAATTTAATATCCCACAACAAAATACAAATAATTCAAATCATATTATCATGATTATCCAAATACCAAATCCTTAATATTAAAAATAACAATAATTCAAATTCAAATTATAAAGAAATGTAATTTCTTTAATTCTCTTCATTTGTCTTTGTTACCTTGAAAACAAAAATCCTACACCAAAAAGTAAATAAAATGTTATTAACATGCTGCAATATTAATAATAGTTATTGTAAAATTTCAAAAATCAAAATATATAGTAAATTTGTAGCATTTTCAAGGAAATAATAATTAAACAAGATAAAAACTTTACCTACCACACTCACATACTATCATTTAGATCATTGAGACTCACATGCAGATGAAGCATAATTAATGCTTCATGTTTATAATGTTTTGAGTAAGTTGGTCACAAGTGACATCTAAATTTTCTACAATAATTTTATAAAAATAAATCTTAATTAGAAATAATTAAACATAATATTATAAAAGAAAAATAAATAAATTTTATAAGCAAGTTTTTTTTTTCAATTTTAACTTATATATTTTTTTAATACAAATTTATTAAATTAATAATATAATTAAAAATTAATATATTTTATAATACAAATTTATTAAATAAATAATAAACGAATTTTAAACGAATCGACCCATATTCGATTCGTTTATGACTCATTTATTAAACGAGTTCTAAACGAATAAACGAATCAAAATTTTCAAACCCGTATTCGATTCGTTTAATTAACGAATCGAATCGAATTCACCCATTTATTAAACGAATTAATTTTTTCAAACTCAAACCCATTTAATTCGCATCGAATCGAATCGAATAAACGAATCACTGATCCATATTGCCACTCCTAATGTTACCCCGAGTCGTCAAACCCATTTGAAACAAATGGTTGCCTGTATGGGATTACGATTGGTGCAATACGCTACATCCAAATGAGTTCTTGTCATGCCATGTCATCATCTCGTACAAATGTGGGCTGGGCTATTTTGTGACCACTCAGACAAGTGTGGGGTGGCTTCGGCCCACGGGACTTCTCTGTAGGGTTAGTTAGGATTATAGTGGTGGACAAATAGCACCAGTGATGTAAATAAGCTTTTTCGGGCTTAACTTAGCCCACGGCACTGAATCTAGATGTCCAAAACAGGAACTCAGAGCCTCGGCCTCAAATCAAAACCTCTGGTGCTTGCTTTCTCCTCCATTTGTAATCTCCTCTGTGTTCAACTTCAAGGGTTTTCTAATCTCTTTCGGTTCGTCTCAACTAAACAGCGAAGAAGTTATTGTTGAAATCAAAAGAAACCGAAATGGGAAGCACGGTTGTGGAGAAGACTGCCGAACAGCTCCAACGTGAAATCGACGAGCTTCAGCGCCAACAGCGCGAGGTTCTCCTCTCTCTCTCTCCCTCCCTCTCTCTGTTTCTTTATTTTTTTTCAAATTTTTAAAGCTATTTGTTTGCGTACTAATTTATTTAATTTTTTTTTGCTGAAAATACGATAGCTTACAGAGAGGCTTAAAGATCCTAGAGGACTCCGTCGGGGAGCGTTATCGGGATCGGGCCCCCGCAATTTCGCCGCTAATGGTGCCCGTCAACGTGGCTTTGCTCGTCCCGTAATTTCCCTGTTTTCCTTCTTTTCTTTTTTTTTTTTTCCTTCTAATGCATTTCTAGTACTCGGGCTAAAAGATGAAAATTTTCACTTGGATGGTGATATTTCTTTTCCCCTCATTAGTTATTAGTAATTCTTTGTTCTGAGAATTTATCAGTTGGATTTTCTCAAAAATATCAATTGAGTGGTTTTTGTTTTTATTTATAAAATTTTCTCTAATGGGTATTTTTGTGTTTGATTGATTTCAGGCTGATAGGACTGAGATGGAAGAACAACCTCCGGCCAAGCGGCGACTTCTGTCAGCTGTTGTCAAGGTGGGATCCTGAATATTTATTATATCTGTTAATTAGCAAGCCTTTTGAGTTCAGTTTTATCTGTTGTGTTTAGCCTTGTTTCATGATCAACGGTGAATTGTGTGCTCTGTTTCATGCATAATAAATTAAAATATAGAAATACTGGTGCTTTCGCCTTTTTTTTTTCTCTTTTCCAAATGGTCTGCAAATGGCCTGAAATTTAAGCCAGCATAACTGCTAGGTTCAGTTGAAGGAAAGCTTTGTTGTTATTATTATTATTATTATTATTCTCCTTAATTTTGCTTGATTGGATAGACTAATTAGAGATTCGCTGAATAATGTTTGTTTTGAAATGAAGTTGGAGGATGGAGAGATTGACGAGCATGCAGGAGCAGTGAAGGATACTGGTGTAGAAGGAGTGGACTCTGCTAATCAGAGTGATATGAAGCCATCCAGTTTGCAGCAGAGTGGCTGGTCTAGAAGGGATGGCCATCAGAAAGCAGCAAACATGGTTGATTTGATGCTGTTTCTTATTTTGTTGAACTGCATTGATGTGGAACTATGTATGTTTAATGTTCTGATTGTTGTTTTATTTTTCAGGATAGTGCGGCACCAGTAGTGGAGCATGTTCCTAGGGTTTTTCCAAAGAATGAGGATCCAAGCTTGGTTAATAGAAATAAACGGATGCTAGGGCAACTTTTGGGCACTTTGGAGGTATGTGTTAAGAAGTTAAATAAATTGTAATTCCAATTGAATTGACTGAAAAGGATATATGCATTACATGGAATTGAACTGAATTTAATTTTACATGGGTTTATGGTATTAAATATTTATTAATGCATATTGTTGTTTATGAAATAGCAGCAATTATTATGTACGTGGGGTGTGACAAGTGATATCATGACCAATATGCTCTGAAGTTTTTTTTAAAGAAGCATTCATTCTAATCAAATTTCTACTATCACATTTGGATTGAAGTCACATTTGTATTGAGGGCATATTTTTGTCTAAGCAATAAATGGCTAGGATTATATGCATTTTTTCTGGTTCGGATGGATAAGGAGGATGAAAATATGGAATATCCAAAATGTTACCCCTTAATTGAGATGGTATTATCTTAAATGAATAAAGATAATTCCCCATGAGTCAAAGGTGTGATTTTCATAGAATCATCTGTCAGCAGTTAATATTGTTACTGCTGCTGGTTATATTTATCTTTCGTTGGCATCTGCCTGGGTGATTAGAGGGCTTCTTTTGTACCCATGACAGTCTTAGCTCTCATGTTTGCAAAGGTAAGATATAGTGTGTAAAATGCTAACAACTATAAATAATTACTTGTAGATATGAAGTCATAATTGAAACTGAATTTTGAGGAAAAGGCTTAAAGAATTAGTATATAGCTCAAATATGAGAATCTGAAGCAAAGAGAATTCATGTTGATTGCAGAAAATCATGTTTTAAATCCATGACATAGTCTGTGTTACACGGCCTATTATACTACTGTTATGACACAGTATCTAACACGGGCATTTTTGAGGTTGAATGAAAGCTTTCCATCAAAATGAAGTGTCCAACAGCCATCCTAGTAACATTTTCTATAGGATCCAACGCAGTTTCTCCCTGGTAAAGCATCTGGGTAACTTAGGAGAGAAAATGTATATAAATGGTCCATGGTTGCAACTGATTTCTTGCTCGCGCTAGGCTAATTTCTGAGAAGTCCTTTGAAAGTGTATTACAACCATATGATACAGTTTTGCTTTTGTTTTTTATTTTTTTGATTCCCCCCCTCCCCCTTATCAAGGCTTTGCTAGGTTTTTGAAGGCTAGTCTGGCTGTGATCTTATATGAAAATTTCTCTGAATTGTTTTCCAAGATTAGATGCTAGTGTTGAGATGTTTTTATTATGAACAGGGAACTCCTTTGCATAAACCTGGAGAGAAAGATCGGTGAAGTTGTAACATTAAAATAATTAGCATTTTAAAACTATGCAAGTTCATAAGTAGTTTCAGCCATTTAGATTGTCGAGAGAAAAAAGATGTCACTGCTTCTGATTCTGAATTTTTGGGAAGTCATATATTGTTGCATTTTAATTGCCAATGTATAAAAAGATGGAAAAACAATTGCTTATCTGAATTTATTACTGTCTCTAGTTTTCTTACATCTTACTTCTTCTTTTTCTTTTTTTCTTTTTCGTTTTTGTGAAACTCTTCCAGAAATTCAGGAAAGAAGATATGCAACTTTCAGGATCAGAGGCATACAGGCAGAGATCAAGTGCTTTGCAAAGAGTAAGAACTTGCCAGCTCTTTAACTTCATTGAAATAAAAGCAATTAGTAATTGGTGGAAGCTATCCAAAAAATAGTGTCTATGTAAGGAGTTATAGCTTTGCAGGCAACCATTGTTGAAATGGACCATAGGCTACGAATCTTTTATTATCTGAGTCTAAAATTTGTGGAATAATTTTGAGTTTGATTACTTGAATACTTATTGGTCATCCAAACTTTCTTAGGCTGAGCAAAGAGCACGTGAAGAAAGTGAAAGGCTGAGGCAGCAAGAGCGTGAGCAAATTGCTGAAAAGAGGAAGAGAGATCTGGTTGGTTGTCAATATATTACTATAATTTCCTTCAATAAAACCTTAAATGGATCTGCATGTTCTTAAGGCTAAAGCAAATGATTCATTCTTACTACTGTTTTTGTTTTTCTTTTTTCTACATCAGATTCTTAGGGCTCGTGTTGCAGCCAAGGCCGAAGAGAAGAAGTTGGAATTGCTATTTCTTCGGTGGAGTGAGCATCATAAAAAACTTAGCAATTTCATAAGGTATTCACTTCACTGATTGTTAGTTCAAATATTTTTATGCTGTTGATTACATTCAAACCTAATCTTGCTATGTAATCATTTCTTCTGCAGGTTATTTTTAATTTTGGTCCAAAAGTGTCCATATTCACAATTTTATTGAGACAAAGATAAGTTTCTGTTCATGTGCATATGGTGTTGAACAACTAGAAAAGAAAATATCTCCAGCTTCCTTGCAGGATCTTTTAAAGAAGTTAAGAGTTCATAGTAAGACCATGTTTTACTATTTTTTTTCGTTTTGGTTGTGATTTTCAGGACAAAAACAGAGCCCGCAATCTATTATTTACCCACTAAACCACTGGAGGAAGATACAACTTTACTTGAGCAGCGTAGGGAACAGGTGAGCTGTTTTTCTGATGAGTCTTTTGTTGAGCCATACTGAAAAAATGGTCTATATTGCAAAATAGTTTGCTTATATTATTAGGGATTGTAACTGTAACTGATATCTCACATATCCTATTCATCAATGAACAAAAACAGGAATTTTTAGAGTGGAAAGCTGCAACAAGAGAAAGATTGTCTGAGTATCAGAAGCATATTGAGGAACAATATGTTGCCAATGTTGTAAAGGAGATGGAGAGGTGGCAAAATGCAAGAAAAGCTAGGAAAGCAAACAACGATATGTTAAACTTGCAGGAAACGATGGACAAAGAATTGGATACTCACAGGCTTGAGCATGGTCCCAAACCGAGAAAAATTCCTGGTGGAAGCAACAATGAAGATGAGGATGATGTGGAAGATATCAATGTTGGAGAAGATGACATGATGGATGATGTGCTTGTTGTTGATGATAGCAGAAGAGTTGATGAAACTGCTAAGTTGGAAGCTGGTAATTCGAGTCCACCTCCTGAGCATATAGAAAGTGGTAATTGAGGCCATCTGCAAACTCCTCAATACCCGCTCCTGAGTTCCCTTGGTTAGACCTTTTTGGTATTTTGTAGCTGTTTACCTGTCCCTAGTAGGTGTTTTTCTTTTTTCTTTTTTTTTTCAATTTTTTCTTTTCTTTTTTCAGTTATTTGAATGGGTGTTGCATTTTCTGGGTGAAGTTATTTCTCTTACGTTACTCATGCTTGCGTTTATCTTCTGATGAGTTATATGGCTGTCATCTATTATATTTATGTAGTTTTAATTTTACTAAAACCATGAATGTTGATTATTGCTGGTGAGCAATGTTGGCATCAATGGAAGGTCGAGCTCTGTTACTAGTTTGGTATTAACATAGAAAAGGCACGAGCTAAGTGATATTATGATTGTCTTTATGATCATGGAACATTTGTTGTTTGTTTTGTTACCAGTTCGAAGTGCAATCATTACACAATGTAATAGTCTGTATGTGCACAGTTGTTACTTCATTTATGTTAATTACGTGATATGGTATGTCCTCTTATCAGTCATGAGAGTTTTTTTTTTTGTGTAAATAACCGTTGTAGCGGCTTGAACCCTTGCTCTCAACATTATGAGTGCAATGACTCTCCCACTAGGCTATAAGCCTATTGGTTATCAGTCATGAGAGTTTGTGCAATCACTTTCTCACGGTATGTTATCAATCAATAATCGTGAATAAAATCAAAGTAGTTGAATATTTTGAGTAAAACTTTGTAAATAGGTTGTTCCTAGCAGACAATTCATTTTTAAATTGTTACAGATGAATTTTGGATGTTTTACCTTATCACCAAGCTTCTGTTGTTAGGGCATTATTTGGAAACTTGAAAGATTGGACACTGTCTGTCGTCAAGTTGCTGTTATTTGATTGTATTTTCCTTTTTTGTGCTGTTAACAGGGCAGCCAAAAACTTATATGGATCTCAGCCTGTTTTAGAAACTTTACAGATATTAAGAGCAAGTGTAGTAAGTAGTGTACATGACTGAGGCCAACTTAAAATAAAATGCAATAAAATAAAACAATTATTAAACGGGGTATATTTTGTTTTTAAGTTGGTTTTTTACCTTGCACTGCCATATTACAATTTTTTATCGCTAGTGAAAAAATTAATTACCTTAGTGGACTGAATTTAATTTTTATTTTTGATGTTTTGCTATAAAAACTTCTTCGACTAAATGGTATACTAAATGGCGTAAAGTTAATATAATAATAAAAGGAGACTAATATTATATAGATGCATCTTTTGTACAAATTGAGATTTCTTAATTGGCCAACTAGAAATTGTCTGTGGAACAAAAGATTATTTCGGATCTGTACTTAGATATTAACAATAAATGGGATACGAGGAGATAAAATGCAATAGAAACAAGACAGGTGAATGAATTACCTACTGTGATATTAACAATAAAATGGGATATGAGGAGATAAAATGCAATATGAATAAAGACATGGAGAATGGATCACCTATTTTTAACGATCAAAGTGCATTACTAACATTTTGAATTCTTTAATTTGAAAGAATCAAATCTCTCTTTGTAGGATTCAATATATCGGCTAATATCTCAAATCAATCTTTCGGGTGTACATTATCACTTTAACCAAATGAAGATGGTACTAAACTATAAAAAAAATAAATAAATAAATACATATTTTAATATTTTGGACACTTTATTTTATTTGTTAGTATATTAAAATATATATATTTTATATTTTAATGAGATCATCACTCATTAAAATAAGAATGTATCGGTAGAGAATTTTGTCTTCTCAATTTATATAAATAGAGTTTTTATATGTAGCATTATTGAAATAAAACGTCATCTTACTAAAAGAAATTCAATAATGCTACACATCCTAAATTTTTTATCTTAAATAATCATTTCAAATGATACGGTATTCATCAATTGGTTGGTAAAATTAAAATGAATTAATTATATTATTTTATTAATTAATTGATGCATGCTACATCATTTAAAATTAGTATTTAAGATAAAAAATTTGAGATGTATAGCATTACTCGAAGAAATTATGATGTTAATCATAAAAGTAAAGAAATTATAACTTACAACTACTTCTAGAAAGTTGGTCAAATATGGCAATACAAAAGGACTTGCATAAAATTAAAATTAGATTTCTAACTGGTTTTCGAATTTTTCTCTTGCATTAATAAAATTGTTTCTTTATATATTTTTTTCTGGCTTAGCCGCCAAATTTTTTTTTATAAAAAACCAGCCCAAAATGCCCAGTTTCCATTTGCTTTCATTAAGCACTTCCTTTTTGTGATTGAAAGCTAATTCTGGACCAACATGCAGAAGCAGCTACAGAAAAGTACAGCTGTCATAAGAATATCACGGCAAAAGCAAATGCAACTCCAAATCTCAATTTAGAAGCAAATTTTTTAGTGCATTAACAACCAAGTGAGAATCGAATACTAATTAATTTTCTTTATATATTTTCCTCTCTTCTTTTTGTCAAAAGAAAAAGCTATTACTTAAAAGCTAAGTAATTTATAGATTTTCTTTCTTCCTTTTTGGGAGTTTCTTTCCAATCTGCTTTCAGCTGAAACATTTAGTAGAGATGGGAAATGTGAATTGGGAAGCTTCTTCGTATATTAAATATTGCAACTTATCAAAGAAAAAAAAAAAGGTATTGCAAGCCTATTTCTAAGAACTTGGTTGATTGAGTCAGAGGGTGTAGATGAGAGTAATTTCATATGTACTTGGGATTACAATAGTTCCACCATTAAATCAATTGCTAACATTTAACATAACTAAGTTAGCCGGCTGGATTGCGGGTGCGGACTGCGAGCTCGAGTCTCTCACAGGGATGCATTGACAAATATATATTTTTTTTTACAAATTTGGATGATATAAATTTAGTTTAGCAAATATTAGTGGCAATAAATGTAACTTTCATTTTTAGTTGGTACATATTATTGAGCTATGTTTGATAGACTTATGGCTTGTGTAATAAGCATATAAATGCGGGGTTTTAGTAGAATATAATATTTTTAGATTATAATAAATTTAAAAATTACTAAAAGTGATTTTTGATTGTAATATAAAAGTGACATGTACAATAGGCTTCGTAAAAAAAGTCCGGACCAGCTCAAGCTCTGGGCCTATGAGCTTCAAGCCTAGCCGCTTCATAAATTTAAGGGTAAGTGTTAAAAAATTTAAAACTTATACATAACGGTCTTGGTTATGAGCTTGATATAAAAAGTCAGGCTTTATATTATATAAAATAAAAAAAAATGAAATGAAAAAAATGATTTTTGAGGTACAAAGGGTGCAATTTTTATTTTTTTTTCATTTCTTGAAATGAAAAAAAATTAATTTCTATATTAATTTTGAATATATCTATGTGTGTGTGTGATTGTGAAGTTGCAGTTCTTCAATTCGTCTTTTGTTTGTTTATTTATTTTGGGCAAAGTTATAATTTGAAATAATTTTTTCTCATATTTGATTAGAAAGCATTAGTACTGTTGATTTTTTAATTACATTACATATTTATACATTTAGATTTTCAAAGATGCCCGTTTATTACGTAGTTAAGGACCACCTCTCATGTGAGAATAGATCAGTATTTCAAAATCATAGCTTAGTCGAAATTGTACTATTTATAATTTAACAAAATAAAAAAAAATTGCTGGCATAATTTTTCTAATCAAATTCTAAAAGCATTTCATAACTTGAATAGTTTACTGTCCAAGTAGCTAAATAGACCAATTTCTACTTATACTTCAAAATAATTTTTGTTTTCGATATTAGTATTTGTGGTTTATTATGTTGTATTACTAATATTTTGTATGTTGGATAATAATGTATTAGATACTCATATATAATGTAAGTATTTTTTTTAATTTATAGTTTTATTAAAAATTTGATAAAAGCTCAAGCCCCTTCTAAGTCCAGCCTAGGCACGTTCAGGCCCAGCCTACTCACGGCTAGATGGGCTTTTAGAGAGCTTGGGCTTGTTTATGAATACATGGGCCTAGGCTTGGGCTTACAAAACCGCAAGCCAGCGTGCAAATTGCCAACCCTACTATCTAAACATATCCAACAAAATCATGCAACCACTAATAAAGAATCATAAAAGCATTAATGCAATAAAAATCATGCACATGAAGTATGTGACTCAAGTTAAGTTTTCAATGATTTACAATGACCTCCTAAGTCACTTTAAGCAAATTCAATAATTTTATCTAAATTTCTTTCTATTTGTTACACATCTTATACAGAACCTTTTAGTGTTTCGAAAAGATTTTAGTGCATAGCTGCTGGTGATTCAAATGCTAAATCGACAAGATCTAATCTCAAACACTCCATACTCATGTTTATTTAGGGCATAGACATAAAGAGACTTTTTTTTTGTTATTGTTTATTTGTTATGTGATAGGATGATGAAGGATAATTACTTTGTCTTAGAGAACATATGCATTATAGTAAAGTAAAATCATTGCTCTATGGTGGCTATGGGGTGGCCAACTAGACAATATGGAATAGTGATTTCACAAGATTTTAAATTTTGATTTGTCAACCAAATGAATAACAAAATTAATTTTGCAAAGAACTATGACTTCTAGAGTGATTTAATGAAACTTCTAACAATATAGTGTTAACAAAGAGAATACCTAGTTTTCACATATATTTACAATCCTTTATCTCTTTGATTTACTAGTAGCTATTACATACATGCTCTTTGGTTTATTTTTCCTTACTAAATTAAAGAGATTAAAAAAAATATACGTTTTTCATGTATACTAAATGATAAACTCAGTGAAAGAAAATGATTCTAGTACTTAGTTGTTGTAAATCAGAATGCTAGTTTAGAAATATCTAACCCCCACTCATGTTTATTTAGGGTAACGATATAAAATTGTTATTTGTTTTTTTTTAAGTTTGTTTATTCGTTCTCATGTTTTTCCTATTTATTTTGTAGGTTAAGTTTTAAATTTTTTTTTATAATATAATGCAGCTTACCAAGACCTCGTTTGTAAATAAAGTGGGATATGAAGTATCTTCCCACGTAAAGTTTGGACATTTAGAGTTCAGATATAGGGGTTGCTATCTGGATATCACATTATTTGAAATTATCTATTATTTTTTTATTAAGGTTAAGAAAATAAAAATAAAAAACAAGAAAAATTAGTTATGTGATAGGTTGATGAAGGACAATTACTTTGTCTTAGAGAACATATGCATTATGATAAAGTAAAATCATTACTCTACGGTGGCTATTGGGTGGCCAACTAGACAGAATGGAAAAGTGATCTCACAAAATTTTAATTTTTTACTTCTCAATCAAATGAATGGCACAATTAATTTTGCAAAGAACTATGACTTTTAGAGTGATTTAATGAAATTTTTAACAATATAGTGTTAACAAAGAGAATACCTAGTTTTCATATATATTTTCAATCCTTTATCTTTTTTATTTACTAGTGGCTATTACATACATGCTCTTTGGTTTATATTTCCTAATTAAATTAAAGAAATTAAAAAAATATATGTTTTTCATGTATGCTAAATAATAAACACACTGAAGAAAAGAAATGATTTAGTCCTAATCGATTGTGGTGAAGTCAGCAATGGATTCGGTGGATCATCCACGTCACTAATTGGATGGCAGGCACAATTCTTACTAGTTCTCCGCACTACTTTTCTATAGTTGAATACTATCATGCCTGTTTAATGTAAAATTGGCTGGCTTTGGCTACATTGCGGAGCAAAAAAAAGATCCCCAAATCACACTACCTGTATAAACAAACAAACTTTGTACAACCAGCTTACGTGGAAAAGACCTCGTTGGTAAACACAGTGGGATCTGAAGCATCTTCCCATGTAAAGTTTGGACATTGGGAGTTTAGACATAGAGGTTGCTATTTGGATATCACACTATGAGAAATTATTTACTATTTATTTTATTGAGGTTAAGAAAAAAAAAGAAAAATTAATTATGTGATAGGCTGATGAAGAAAAATTACTTTGTCTCAGAGAACATATGCATTCTAATAAAGAAAAATCATTGCTTTATGGTAGTTATCGGGCCAACTAGAAAGCATGGAAAAGTGTTCTCACAAGACTTTAAATTTTGATTTCTCAACCAAATGAATTGCAAAATTAATTTTGCAAAAAATTATGACTTCTGAGTGATTTAATTAAACTCCTAACAATATAGTGTTAACAAAGAGATAAGACCTAGTTTTCACATATATTTACAATCATTTATTTCTTTGATTTACTAGTAGCTATTACATACATGCTCTTTGGTTTATTTTTCCTTATTAAATTAAAGAGATTAAAAAAAGTATACGTTTTTCATGTATACTAAATGATAAAGATAGCAAGGAACAGACGGTTAGAAATGTTCTTGTTGCCAAAGCAAAATAAAAAAAAAAAGGTGAAGGCTGATAAGAAAAACAATAATAATAAAGATAAGGAAAACAAAAAGAAAAGAAAATGCTACTTTTGTCAAAAGGAAGGACATTATATTAAGGATTACTTTGAGAAACCAAAGCTTGAAAAGTTACTGAATGAGTCAAATGGGAAGGACTGTGTCTAAAATGAAGGAGATTCAAAAGGGGTAGATGTACGCATTGCTACAGAAAAGAAAA
The DNA here is from genome assembly GCA_025617385.1 of Murraya koenigii. Lineage (NCBI taxonomy): Eukaryota > Viridiplantae > Streptophyta > Magnoliopsida > Sapindales > Rutaceae > Murraya > Murraya koenigii. The sequence goes on from CM046812.1 coordinate 15,525,917, forward strand.
CCTCTGGTGAGTGGATTCATGAATCAGGTTGCTCCTTTCACATGTGTCTTTATAAGAATTTTTTTAGTACGTTTAAAAGTATTGATGGTGGTAAGTTTTTGCTTAGGAACAATCTTGCTTGCAAGGTTACTGGTATTAGTTCTGTTAACATCAGGATGTATGATGGTAAAGTGAGAAATTTAGAACACGTGAGGTATGTTCCAAAGCTTAAAAGAAACCTCATATCATGATTGACCAATTAGGTTGCTGTATAATGGCAGAAAATGGTGAACATAAGATAATAAACAAGGGTTCAATCATAATGAAAAGAACTAGGAGAAATGGGCTGTATGTACATAAAGGTTCTGTAACTCTAAATGGGTTCACAATGGTGATAAAACAAGGCTTTGGCATATGAGATTAGCTCACAAAGGATTGAATGAGCTACTTGGATTTGACCAAATCTCCTCACTTGAGTTTTATTAAAAATGTGTGTTTGGAAAGACAGCCAGTCAAAGTTTTAATACAAGGAAACAGGAAATCAAAAATTATATCCATTCAAACTTTTGGGAACCTTCTCAGGTTCTCTTTTATGATGGAGCTAGATATAAAAGAGTAATCACATTTATTGATGATTTTTCTAGAAAGGTTTGTGTTTATATAATGAGATAAAAGAATAAGGCTTTAAATAAGTTTAAGGAGTGGTTGACCTTAATATAAAATCAAACTGAGAGAAGAATTAAAAGGTTAAAAGAAATAAGTTTAAATACTACTTCATTGGATATCAAAAGGGTGTTAAACGTTATAAAATTTGGTGTATTGATGGAAAACTATCTAGGTTTTTGATCAGTAGAGGATGTTTTTTTTGCGAAGAATTTGTTTTGCACCAAGAACTTTCCTAGCAAAATCTTTCTGAACTGTATCATATATATATATATATATATATATATATATATATATAAGAATCTACACTGAAGAAAAATCACTACTCTAGGTTGGCTATTGGGTGGCCAACTAGAAAGTACTGAAAAGGTTCTCATAAGGCTTAATCTTCTGATTTCTCAAACAAATAGATATACATCCATTTTATTTTTTAAAATCAATTTTGAACAACATCTTTTTTAATAAAAAAGCATGACCAACTTTTATATACATTTGTATTCATTTATATTTAATAGTATATACTACATATATGATCTTTGGTTTATGTTTCTTTATTAAATTAAACAGATTAAGATAAGTACATATTTTTAATGTACACTAAATGATTAACTCAAGGTAAAAAATAAAAAATGATTATAATGAATATTTGGTGGTGATTCGATTGCTAGTTTAATAATATCTAATTAAATAGAATCCAACTCATGTCTATTTAGGGTAAAGTTATAGAGATTCTTTATTTTGTTATTTTTATTTATTTATACATTTGACATATTTTTTTAATTTGTATTATAGGTTAAAGCATCTTCTCATGAAAAATCACTTCCCACAGAACTTTATCATCTAATTTCTTGAACGATGGATAGACATGTGTTTTATTTTTTTTTAATTAAGTTTACAAGGAAATATAACTTCTAAAATAGCAAAAAAAGATGATCGATTTTTATCTATATTTGTAATCCTTTATCACTTCGATGTGTAGTAGCTAGTACGTACATACTATTTGGTTTATGTTTCATTATTAAATGAAAGAATTACTAGTGATTTGAAAAAAATTTAACAATGTTTAATTCTAAAAGAACCACAACTCATTTCTATTTAGGGTAAAGACATAAAGATGCTTTTTTTTTAAATTTGTTTATTCGTTTATCATGTTTTTTTATTTCATTTTTTAAGTTGAGGTTTAAATTATTCTATAATATGATAGTAACCACCAAGATTTAATTGGTAAATAAAGTGATGTATAAAGCATCCTCCCACGTAAAGTTTATTTTAGTTTTAGACATCGGGAGTTCATATATTGGGGTTGCTATTTGGGTACCACACTAAAGGAAATTAACTACTCTTTGCTTGTTGAGATTATAAAATATAAAGAAAGATTGTGTTATATGGAAGTGAAAAAAGAAAATAAATTAGTTATGTGATAGACTGATAAATGACAATTACTTTTTCTTGGAAAATCTACACATGCTAATGAAGAAAAATCATTGGTCTAGGTTCTCTATTGTGTGGCCAATTGAAAATTATGAAAAAGAGTTCTCACAATACTTTTATCTTCTGATTTCTTCAATAATTGGATATACATCCTTTCTATTTTTTTAAATTAATTTTGAATGCAACTATGATTTTTAAAGTAATTTTGTGAAATTCTTAACAATATCTTGTTTAGCAAAGAGGGAGGATCGATTTTCACCTATATTTGTAATCCTTTATTACTTCGATTTGCTAGTACGTATTACATACATGATATTTGGTTTATGTTTCCTTATCAAATTAAAGAGATCAAGAAAAGTATATGTTTTTCATGTACACTAAATGGTAAACTCTATGAAAAAAATTGATTTTAGTGATCAATCGCTAGTGATCCTAAAAATGTTTGATTCAAAAATAATCCCAACTTGTGTCTATTTAAAGGTAAATATATGGATTTTTTTTTAATTTGTTTATTTTTTTGTCATTTTTTTAATTTGTTTTATAAGTTGAGGTTTAAAATTTTCTATAATATAATGAATCTCACTAAGATTTCATTGGTAAATAACGTGTGAATAAGGCTACTACACATCGAAGTGATATTGGGATTGTTATTTAGATACGCATTAGGAGAAATTAACTACAAGTTGTTTATTGAGGTAAAGAAATTAAAGAAAGATCGTGTTTATTTCGAAGTTAAGTAATGTAAGTCAAAAAAGAAGATATCTTAGGTTTGTGATTTCGAAGATAAATTAGGTTTGTGATATACTGACGAAGGATGATTATTTTGTCTTGGAGAACGTACATATGTTAATGAGGAAAATCATTGCTCTAAGTTGGCTATCAGGTGGCCAACTAAAAGTATGAAAAATGCTTCTCACAAGACTTTATCTTTTGATTTCTTGATCGAATGGATATACATCCATTTTATTTTCTAAAATTTAGTTTGCTTCGAACTATTACTTTTAGAGTGATTCTGTAAAATTTGTAATGATATGGTGTTTAGCAAAAAAGGAGGACTAATTTTCACTTATGTTTTTATTCTTTTATCACTTCAATTTCTTAGTATCTATTACATATATGGTATTTAGTTTATGTTTCCTTTTTAAATTAAAGAGATAAAGTGCACGTTTTTCATATATACTAAAAAAGAAACACCCTGAAGAAAGGTAATGATTTTATTGTTCAACTACTAGTGATCCGAATACGAAATTGACAATATAAATCCAGACAACCTATCTCATGTCAATTTAGGGTAAAAATATAGATATATTTTTTTTAAATTTGTTTATTGATTTCTCATTTTATTTATTTATGTTATACGTTGAAGTTTAAATTGTTCTATAGTGTGATACAACTCACCAAGACTTCGTTTGTAAACAAAGTGATATATAAAACATGTTTCCACCCAACATTCATTTTAATTTTGGACATTGAGAGTTTAGATATTGGGAATGCTATTTGATTACCAGACTAAGAGAAATTATCTACTCTTTATTTGGTCGAGGCTAAGAAAATAAAAGGAGATCATATCTTTTTGGAAGTTAAGGAATGAGAGTGGAAAAAGAGGAAAAACCAACATTTAATAGGATGATGAAAGACAATTATTTTATCTTGGAGAATCTATACATGGTAATGAAGAAAAATCATTGGTATTGGTTGGCTATTGGGTGACCAACCAGAAAGCATGTAAAATAGTTCTTATAAAACATTATCTTTTGATTTCTCAAATATATACATCTTTTCTAATTTTTAAAATTAATGTTGTATAAAACTATGACTTTTAGAGAGATTTAGTGAAATTCGTAACCATACTTTATTTAACAAAGAGGGATGATTGATTTTTCAAATATATTTGTAATTCTTTATCACTTTGATTTACTAATATATATTACATATATGTTTGTTAGGTTTTTTTTTTTTTAATCCTTATAGGGACTCGAACCCTTACTCTCAACATTATGAGTGTAAGGGTTCTCCCACTAGGTTATAAGCCCATTGGTATATATATGCTTGTTAGTTTATATTAAGAAAAGTATACGTTTTTCATGTACACTAAATGATAAATATAGTGAAGAAAATAAATGATTTTAATGCTTTTTTGCTAGTGATTGAAATGCTAAATTGACAATAAATAATCCCTAAAATCCCTTACTCATGTCTATTTATCAGTAAGTATACATGGTATTCGTGCAGGCATGGCACCAATAATCTAGAACCCAAATACATGCTCAGTTTTTAATAAGTAATTTTTTTTAAAAAAAAGAAAAAATAAAAGAAAAATAAGTAATGAAGCCCTAAATCCCTATTTCCTAGGTACTCTCCCTCTTGACCTCTACATCTTGTTAAACAAGTCGCACCTCTAACTCTCGAAGGCCTAAGCCAACAACCTCCATCCCCTGTTGCACGGTGCCTCTATAAACCTTTTGGTGTCTGCATCATCTCTTCTTTTCTTGCTTCTCAGTTACTGGCCTTAGCATATAGCTTCGCTCTATTCTCCATCTTCACCATCACAAGTCACAAAGCACAACCTACAGCCCACGTTCGTGATCGAATCTATAGCTATCACAACCACAATCTCCATCATCACCTTGTCAACAGCAATCCCTTTACCATGATGGTTGCGTGGTATTGATTTTTTGACTTCTTAATTTTCCTAGCTTATTTAAAAAAATGATGAAATTATTATTATTAGTTATTATAATTATATGTACATTTTCAATTATCATTTTTTTCTTTCTTAAATGTCATGTTTGTATGATTATTTTGTATAGTAATAAACATATGAAAAATTGTAATAGGAGCTGAATTTAGGTTGATGTGATGCTGTTAAGTTAATTTGTTGTGTAATATTTATAATTATGCAATTCGTTATATAATATTTGTAATATGTATTTATAATTATTTCTATAATAAACAGTAGTACAATGTCAGATAATCTAGAAATTAATTCATTAAATTTTTTAGTTTTATCCATTAATGTTAAAGATAACATTAATAATGAGGTTACAGAAATTTCATTGTCAACCGCAAATGATTAGAGGAGAAAGCAAGAGGTAAAGAGAACTCAAAAGAACAAGAAAGTCTCTAACTAGTTAAATAAAAGGCAAAGTGCATACATCGTAATGCAATCTTAGAAACCAGATACCAATCAGAGACTAGAAGTTTGAATAAATACCTTGAAACTTATGTTTCGAAGCATTAACCAGGAATAGATGAAGCACTTCAAGGAAGTCTCAAAATGATTAAAGGAGATTATGGAACTTATAGAATTAGCTATGACAATTTTGATCAAAATATTTTACGGAGTTTGATAGCAAGAATGGTTATGATGCATGAGTTTCCACTTAGATTTGTGGAATATAAAGGTTTTCGAGAAATAATGAGACATGTCAACTCTGTAGTTAAGCTAATGAGTATAAACACTTTAAAAAATAAGATTTTAAAGTTATATCAAATTAAAAAGGTTAAAACTTTATATTTATTAGAGAAAACTCATAGTAGAGTCACTGCTACTATAGACTTATGAACAATTAGTAATTACAAAAAGGGATATATAGGTCACAACATGTTACATTGACAACACCTAGAAAGTACATAGTCAAATCTTAAGTTAAATTGTCTACAGTCTTTTATTTGCTTAATTTCTCTTTTAAGTTTTTTGTTACTTATTTTTTATTTCTTTTCAAGTTTCAATTGGTATAATATTTTAAGCTTGTGCATTTAATAATGTCACTTGAATACTTAATAGGTTTATCAATATTTCCTTAATACTACTGATGAATTAGTTCAATATCCGTTGGATTAGAACGTAGAAAGAAAGTTATCTTCAGTGTTATTGGATAATTGTGCTACTAGTGATGCAATAATGGAGAAATTGCTTGTAAGGTTTGATGGTGATACATTAATTTCTAGTGGTAAATTTCTCATATGAGATGTACTACTCATATATTGAAATTCATTGTTTAGGATGAGTTGAAAGTTATAGAAAATATGATTGAAAAGATTGGAGAGATGCAAGTTACTAGACACAAACACTAAAAAGATTTGAAATTTTTGAGCTAACTGTTAGACAATTACGAATTAATTGTTAAAAAAAATTGAAGCCAGATTGTCCAACTTGTTGGAACTCTACTTATCCTATACTTGAAGTTACATTGATGTATGAAAGAGTTTTTTTCTCGGTTGCAATAGTGTAAGTCTCAATATAAAGCTTGTCAAGTGATTTGAAATTATTTTATATGTTAACAGAGATTTTTTCAAGGAGGAAATACCCCATAACTAATTTATTCTTTTCATTGATATGTAAAATGAAAATGTCAATTAATGGGTGGCACAACTTTGATAACCTTGCTTTTAGAATTATGGTTGATAAAATGGCTGACAAATTTGATAAATGTTGGATTGAAATTCATCTATTGTTAGTTATGGCTATTATAGTTGACCCAATATATGAGACAATGATACGGTAAATAAGCATACTGAGCGTGTACGTAAGCTTTGTGAAGAGTTAGTGAAAGAATATAAATTAAGGGATATGGTTGTGAGTGGTGGGCTAGATATTGAATCACAAATTGTTCTTTTCTTTTACCTTCTATCTTAATAAGCCAAAATAAATGTGCTAAGACGACCAATTAAAAGTTGGATAGGTATTTTGATGAGAAATTGTTGGATGTTACTCCGAACTTTGATATTTTAACTTTTTGAAAGATGTACACTTATTGATATTATATTTTGGCTGAATTAGCCAAAGATATCTTAGTCATTCTTACTTTATTATTGTCTCTGAGTCAGTTTTTAGTATTGATAGTATATTTTTTATACCGCATCATAGTAAACTTAATTATGACACTTTGGAAGCTTTACTGTGTGCTCAAAATTAGATTTGAGCTTTTACTTCTTGAGTTATAAATTTATTTGAATTATATTATAGTAGAAATTTTATTTAAAATGATTTTGAATCATAATTTGTTATTTTTTTGTTAGGTGGTATTATGAAAGATGAGATTTTTGCTTGAGGTCGAGGTAATTTAAGATGATGATGATGTGTCACAAGTGTGAGTAACATAATATGATGTTATTATTTATTTTAAATAAGAGTATTTTGAGATTTTTTTATGAACTATTTTTTAGTTGTTAGACATTTTGGGATTTCATATGTTATATTGGTATTGTAATTATAAATTTATGATATATTTATTATTTATGTGAAATAATTTATGCACTGTAGTAGTTTCTTTATAAATAAAATTCAGTTTTTATTTGAACAAGAAAAGCTCGGACAAAAAATGGGTGCTTAAGAGGTGCCGAACTTGACCCAACTTGCATGTGAAAAAACCAAGCATGAACCTGACTTTAAATACTAATTGTATCAATCCAAACCGGTGGTCCTGAGCATATTTAAACTCAACCCTGACCTCACGTTTTGCTAACCCTATATATAACAGAGCTCTAATTAGAATCACCATGGAACTATGCTAAAGAAAATAAAAGATGATAATAATAATCTCTTTCAAAGTAGTGAGTGTAAATTTTTATGAATTATTACTATTATTATTATTTAGATATAATTATTATTATTATTTAATTTTTAGGAAAAAAATAGAGAAACAATGCATACTTTTGTCCTTAGGACACAATCCATAAGGCCCAGAACTTACACATACTTCACATTATAATTATTATTAGGCTTTTGTTAAACTAACTTAACAAAATCCATCTATTTATAAATATTAATCTTATTCATATTATTAATTTTTACATAAATTTAATAAGTTATAATAAATTATATATTATAAAAATTTTTATTATTATTACATAACATAATAGCCGTAAAATTGTAAAATTACGAAAAAGAGAATAAAATAAAAAATATAACACGCATAATTTAATTTGCAAGTCCACACTGTCAAGCAAAGTCACCCACCACCACTCTCTCTCCTCTCGATCTCCTTCTTCTCGCAAAGCCGTATTATTGTTCAGACACCCCTCTCACTCACAGAGGCACAATGAGGAGAGAACGAGCGAGAGAGATGGCTGCTACGACGTCGTCTTCTTCTTCTTCTCCTCGTCCTTCTTCACAACCCAAAATGTCACCCCAAACCCAACCCAACGGGACCCACCACCACCACCGCCCTGCTCCTCCACCGCCACCACAACAACAACAACCACAATACCACCACCCGTACTATCCAACGACGTCGTCTTCCTCTTCAGCTTCCTTCAGAGGCTGCTGCTGCTGCCTCTTCCTCCTCTTCTCATTCATCGCCCTCCTAATCCTCGCCGTCGTCTTAATCATCTTCCTAGCCGTCAAACCTAAAAAGCCCCAATTCGATCTCCAACAAGTCGGCGTCCAGTACATGGGCATCTCCACACCCAATCCAACCTCCTCCGTGGACCCCACCACCACCGCCGCCGCCACCACTATCGCGGCCACGTCAGCTTCACTCTCCCTCACAATCCACCTGCTCTTCACAGCCGCCAATCCGAACAAGGTCGGCATCAAGTACGGCGAGTCCAAATTCACCGTCATGTACCGCGGGATTCCCTTGGGGAAGGCCTCTGTCCCCGGGTTCTACCAAGAGGCCCACAGTGTCAGAAACGTCGAGGCCACCATCGCCGTCGATCGGGCCAATCTTATGCAGGCCGATGCTGCCAGCTTAATCAAAGACGCCTCCTTAAACGACCGCGTTGAGTTGCGAGTCCTCGGTGACGTTGGCGCTAAGATCCGCGTCATGAACTTCGATTCTCCCGGCGTTCAGGTCACCCCTCATTTTCCCTTTATTTTCAGTTTATTTATTTATTTATTTTTGCGGTTTTGAGAGGCCGAGTCGACACTGGTTGAGCGAAACCCACTATCGGCTGTCGCCATTTCTACTTTTTTGGCTAACGTGCGCATATTATTATTATTATTATTATTAAGAGAAGTGGATGTTTTTTCTTCGGTTACTTTGCTGTTCCAGTTCAACCAAATTTGCTCATCTGCCCTTTGTATTTCTCTTTTTTCTACTCTTGCCCCTTTTCTTCATATGGTCACCTTTAGCTACCCAATTTGATCGTAAGCTTCTTAATTTCTTTTTTAAGCTTTTAAAAATAAATTATGATATTAATTAATTAATTAATAAAAGTTGTAGTTTTACTTTAAAATAAAACGATGCTGCTGCTGATTGCTTTATTTTTACGCGCCTTTTTTCTGTTGATGCACCAATGGTCTTACAGTTTCGTGGATTAATTAAAATAAGTCATTAATTGTTGATGCTTGTCGGGTTTTGCTTGATTGATCCCTAAACTTTTTTGAAATTGCCAAAAATGCATTGTTAGATTTTGACACCATGAGTCGGGATAACGGGTAAATTGTCTGGTCATATTTAGGGAGAAAAAAAGGGTCTTGGTTTAGTTTTTAACTAATCACTATTGTCAATTTCGGTGACTTGTGGGACCCTTACGAGCCAGAAAAAGTGAACAATTTGTCAATTCCTTATCCTTTCAACTTTGAAGACCTTGTGTTTGGTTTTTGTACAAGTTTTACTGTTTTTTCATTATCATCTCATTTTATTAAGATACCATATGATAATCATCATCCACTGGAGTACAATATAGGTTACCCTAATGGTAATGGAACCAGAAGATAACACTCTTTTAAAACTTGAACTGTAGTTGAGATATGAGTATAATGTAGCAATATATAGATATGTCTAGACAAGTAATGTTGCTAGCTAGTATAATATATTTCAATGGTCTCTATGAGCTATTTGTATTATTGCATCCAAATGATCTTATTCCATGGCCATGCCATGCTTGATTGTATTGTTTCTTTTTACTTTTTTTTTTAAAGCATGATTACTGAAAAATCTTTTATTATTTTTTTAATTTTTTCGACAACTATGCATTAATTATGAAATTGCTTTGTATTTACACTCCCTAGACCTCAAAAGAAAGAGTGAAGACATATTCCCAAGAATTTTGCTAACCCATGATTAATTTTGTACTTAAGAAAAAAATTGGGATTAATAATTGGAATTATGACATGGACAGGTATCTGTGGATTGTGCAATAGTGATAAGTCCAAGGAAGCAGTCTCTTACCTACAAGCAGTGTGGATTTGATGGCTTGACTGTCTAGTGAATTCAATTATACAAATTTCATATAAGAAAAAAAAAAATTGTTATCATTTCTCCTTGTCTCTGTAATCAAAAAGAGTTCGAGAGAGGCCAAAAAGGGGAAATCCCAAAAGCCCTTATCTTTCTTGATCTCACATGGTGGGGCATTGGATAATTGTAATGGAGGGGTAGTAGAAAAGGAAAAGCAAAGCAAAGAGGTGAAAGCAAGATAAAAGAATTGGGAAGATTCTTTGTTGTAGGTAATCAATTTTCCACCCCCACGATTTTTGCAAGAGATTTTTTTTTTTTCATATTGGTTTTCTTCACTTGGAAGGAAAATTTGCTAACTACGTGTAAGGTTGCATGTGGGAACTGATTCATTGTATGATCCTATTCCACGCTTCCATTAATTGTCTATTCATTCGCTCCCTTTCTTGTCATATTTCAATCTTAAGAATTAAGATTCTCTTGGGTATTTTTATGCACATACAATATCAGTTTATGATTTTTTTTTTTATAATTTGTTGTTATAAATTATTTAACAAAACTCAAGTGAGCTCAAATTAGGTGAGAATTTAATTATTTAATTATTTGTTTCTTATGTGGGAAAGCAAAATTTCTGTCTTTTCTGTCTCATGTGTGATCTGCTTGGTTTATAATGTTGCAATTGATCTGTCTCATTGAAATAATTTGTTCAAGATCTTATGTGAATATTGAACATGATCATTAACTAGATATTTAAAAAAAAAAATGGGGGGAGAAAATAAAACGTAAAAAATAACATTATGCATATGATAAAATTGATTTATTAATTTTTTTTTTCAAGAAAGTGAATTTTATAAAATATGTTGGAATATATTCTAACTTACTTTGAGTTCAGAGATCCGTATTGTGCTCCATCTAAATTTAGCTACTAGGGTATGTTAATAGGGGAAAAAGAAATTGCAGCTATCAAAATTTTCGTTTACATCGATGGAAAACACCTTGAATCATCAGCCTGACTTGGATGCAAAATACCAGATCACCGGTAAGTTGGCTTACAAAGAAATAATATTTGGGAGAATTTATGTAAATTAACCAAATTACATATTTTTTTCAAATTACACCATACTCTATTCTTGTGATGAGTAATCCAATGGGCCATGCTGACGGGACTCGGTTAAAACTTTTTAATTATTATTATTATTAGAGTCTCCTTACTGACATTTAATATAATTTACATTTAGGTAAAATTTATTCATGACTCACTTGACTTTACTTATTTTTACTTTAAAAAATTTAATTGTCAGATATAATAAATATAACTTATTATTTTATTATTACTATTGTTGTTAAAAAATTAAAATTAATTATCTAATCATTAATATAAATAAAAAATAATATGAATTATTAATAATAATAAACTCATAAGCATTGTATTATTAATTTAAAATTGATATTGAATATAATTTTTTAATTGACCCTCATAAAATTACATACTTAGTTTAACACACAGTAATTAAAATTTAAAAATATTATAACTTGACCCCCAAAGTCAACAGATTCTTCCATTAATTTTAATATTTGACTAAAATTTTATCAACAAAGGTATGATCAAACCCTAGAAGATTGTAAGTTTGTAACTGCGTTGAGAAGAGAAATTATTCATTAAAAATTCACATATATATTATATATACCATCCAATTATTTAATTAATTAAATTTCGCTAATAGTAAATTTAAATATACAATCCAGTTGTGCACACAGTCAAAATACATATATATAATCCAATGTCATCAAATATTGCATTAAACATAAGATAGAAATAATGATCTCAAATGACTTCTAAAAATTTTAAAAGTTAAGGGTTTTTTTAAAAATATTTTCACTAAAAATAGTTTATAAATTCAATCAAATTGAGTTCAATCTATTTGTAAACCAAAAACCCTAAATTTGATCGTTTATATGATAATTGGTGCTAAAGTATTCAAATCAATAAAATATGTTCATAGAATTTTGAAATAAAATAATGAATTTATCGATAAGTGATGATGATGTCACATGGTATATAAATTATTTTGATCTGTAATTTCACAAACAATTACAGGAATTTCAATTAAATAAAATTTGATTAGTTTTCATTGTTTTAAAATTAGATTAAAACTTTTAAGTTAATTGACATGATTTTTTTGTGATTTTTTTTTTTTGGGTAAATACAAGTTTAGTCATTGCATTTTAACTTAAGTATTAGTTTAGTCTTGATATTTTAAAAAATATCTTAATATACTACTGCTATTGAATATATTACATTCGTATCCTTACTTTTTCTTTATTTCAACAATAATATCCTAATAACAATATTTTTGACAATAATTAATTTAACTATACATAAGTTCATTAGTAAATTAACCAATAATTATATTAGCAAATTAACCTATAAATATCATTATAAAAGAACTGATATTTTTGTACCCTTACAATAATCTTGCTAATAATGATTATAAATAAATTAATATCACCAACTTAAAGTCTTAAAGTAATGTTTAATATTATTGCAACATTCTTTCTAATAATTGTATATAAAAATTTAATTTACTGAATTAATTCTAAAAGTAAAATAACAACCTAAAAATTTATACTAATTTTTATTTTACTTTTAAGGCTAATTTGATTAATTAATTTTTCTTTTATTTTCAATAATATCTCCAAGAATATTGTTGCAAAGGTATTAATATAAAAGAAAAGACAAAGTAAGGTAAGAATATAATATATAAAACAGTATAGTGTCTTGAAATATATATATATTAAATATAAAGATTAAATGAGTTCTTAAATCAAGAATATTTATCTTTTATTTATCTTTTTATAAACTAACAAACATTAAATCACAACAATAAAAAAGTTAGTGAAATGACTAGACTCATAGTTTGCTTTCATGGGATTTGGAGTTGGAAAATTATCATTATTAGCCTTATAATTTTAGAGATTTTTATTTTTAACCTTTGTAATTTTTATTATCATAATTAGTCAAATATTGGCTACATGGACCAAAAGCTTTTATTATGTTTATCTTATTTTAAAAAATACTATCTATTTTATTTTTTCTTATTATGGTAAATTTCTTCTATAGTCCTTAGGTTTTTATGATTTTATGCATTTCTATTTATTCTTCTATCGTTTCTACACATTCTTCCTATTCTTTCTAAAATTTTTACCATTTCTTTATAAAAATATATTTTTTGTTCAAGATTATAAAACTCTATAAATTCTAATTCTTCATATTTTTTTTGTCCAATATTTATTAAAGTTCTTCTTACTTGTTCTAAACTTATAATTTCTTCATTCAAATGTTCTATATAAAGATTAACTTTATTTTCCCAATTGAAAATAATTCTTTTTATAATATGACATATTAATCTAATTCTATTCCAAACTTCAAATTCTGGATCTAAATTATTATTCATAATGTTTCCGTTTTATACCAATATATTAAAAACTTAATTAATTCATCTATAAATTTCATTCTTTTATTTAATATTATTTCATCAGTATCTATATTTATATTAAATCTTTCTCTTTATTCTTATATTAAGTCTAATTCAACATTTCTTATATGATTCTTACTTTCTTTTATTTCTTTAACCAAATTTCTTATTTCATTTTTGTCTTCTATTTTTTATTGCATCTACTATATTAGTTATTGGATTTATTTTTCAACATTTGTTGTGGATAAGCTTGTTTTATTAATTTTCTAATAATTCTAATTCATCAATCTGGTTTTTATTATTATGTTCATTATTTTCTCAAATTCGTATTTTTCTTAAATTTTTCTAATTACTTATAATTTTTATTGATAGTATTGGCTCTGATACCATTTGCTTAGGGGGTCCGAAGATTAATCTAGTTAATCGAGAAAATCTAGTCAATAAAAATTTATTGATCAAAATAGAATATTATTATTTAAAGATCAAGTACATGGTTTGTATAAGTACAAAAGAAACTATTATATGTATTTACAAAGGAACTTTATATGTAGAATAAATCTTGATTGGTGGTAAAAGCTGTATATTGATTATCTTGCTCAAACATCATTATCACTATCTATTTGATCTCATATTTCGATCTGTTGTTCTAATTGTATATTAGTTTCTAATAATTCAAGTTCTTGATTTAATTGTATCATAAATATTTCTTTTTGTAAATTATCGGTTTCAATTTGATTTATTATTTTTCTTTCTAACTCTTTAGGTAATCCTATATTTTTTATTGCTAATAAAGTATCTTTAGATACTAAATTATCTTTTGAAAATAAATATGATTCATATTTTCATGTTCCACAATTAAGTCTTATTATTATATAGGATTTTAATTCTATCATTTATCCAAATAGTTTTATTTACTCCTGTTTCTTTACATATACTATCATGAAATTTTTTTATATAAAATTATATGTCCAAGAACTCCTTCTCTTCCCATCAAACAATAACATCTTTAACAAACTTTTTACCACCAAAAGATAAGAATTTAGAATTATTACTTCTATCCTTTATTGTATAAAAAGATTTTCCTATACACCGGCGGTGTAACCTTCTGCCTTGATGACATTGTCCTTAAATCCCTCAACACGCCTTCACCATTGGCTTAAACGAAAAAACTGGACAGTCTACGGCTTCACTGTATCATTTGGTGTTTTGGAATTTCCTTATATCTAATATTAGATATAAGTTTCCTCTTTCTTTCTTATAGGGTTATTAGGTTTATCAGGATGATATGTTTTCTGAGTCGAGTTAGGAGAAAAGCTTTTTATTTTTGCATTTGAGATTGCTTCAGAGAGATTGGATGTAGATTGGAAGATGATAGGATGAAGATCGGATGATGATCCATTCGATCTGATTTATTTATCTTTATATAGAGAATACATTATTTATTGTCATCTTTTCCCTTTACAGATGTACGGTTGAGGAAAAAAGATGAAGTGATGACTCTGACTCCTTATCTTTCTCCTTTACAAGTGTATGGTGCATTAATGGCCGTATTCACATGGGCTGTATTAATGGCCGTCAACTTTATGTAGTGGCCTTAAAAAGTTTTATCCTACATTATTATAAATAAATAATTTATAAAGTAAAACTTTACATTATTTATTTTTGCCGACACAAACGACAAAACTTCTTTTTACTTTATCTCCATCAATCGACATGCTTGCAGCAACGTGGCCGCACTTGATGGAAATCTCATGGTTGTTATTTCATGTATGAAATCAAGCAGTATTTCTGATGGTGATTCTCTACCTTTTGCTATCAAAAGAATGTAATTATTGAATTTTATTATAGTCCTGTATTTTCTATTGTACATGTCTTTGGCTATGCTCCAGATTGCCTTTATGCCTCGGGCTCTTCTTGTTCTTATCCATGCTTTATTGAACTGTGGGGTTGCTGTGTATTCTGTTCCCACTTCGAGTTGAAAATTTATGGTAACATGTCCTATTGTGATCATGTAGAAGCTTGATATTCTATGTCGTTGGTGTATTCAGGGCTAATGGTATAGAATTTGAGATATATTTGTCTCTTCTTAGCAAATTTAGAGACTTCTTTTACCAAGAGTTCATCAAAACTGACTAGTTCTTTTAGGCTTATGTCAAGGTATATCATATCAAGAAATCCATACCTTGCTATTTTTCCAACAAGGATTGGATCTTTATCTTTTATGGCTATCATTCAGGATATACATTCTTCCCTGGAGATTTATGGATGGTATTTTTATAGGAACAAATGGAATAAATTCAAGTGGTTACGTGTTTATAGTCTTCTTCTTTTGGATTTAAAGGGAGATTATCGTCTTCTGAGACAAAAGGGTTTATGCGGACAGTTCTTTTATTTTCTTCACCTATTGCACAGATGATTATAGTTTTATTTTTTTGGGACTATTGGATCACTGATAGGATCCTGGTTTATTTGATCGTTGGTAGGATCCATGTTTATTGGATCTTTAGTAGAGTCCTGATTTATTGGATCACTGGTAGGATCCTGTGGAATAGGTCCACTGCTGCTTCCAGCATTTCTTGGATTTATTTGGAGCTTATTGATCAGACTATTCCAAGAGGATATTAGCCTGTCTACTCCATCATTATGAGTTTCAAATATATACCTTAAATAATCTATTGCGTCCAAGGCTTTAGTAGCATCACCTTTCAGCTGATTTATTTCATCATTTATTTTAGAGATTTCTTCCTCCATTGTTTATGATTCTTCAACAAATTCTATATTCCTAGATAAAAAATCTGCAAGATAATTATAATAACCTTTAATATAATTAACTTTAAAAATATATAAAGACAAAAATACTTGTCATCTATGGATCCTTCGATATTGAGGTTCATTTGGTAATTTATTAAATATCAATGATCTAACTTGAGTATTATCAGTTTCTACTGTAAATTCCTTAGCAATTAAAAATAATGAAAATTTGTTAATTCCTTTTAATATTGCTAATAATTCTTTTTCATGTATTGTATAATTTTGTTCTGCTGAATTTAATATTCCACTTGTATATCTGCATATTTCATTTAAATCTATTTTTAAAATTGCTGTCCGATATAAATCACTGGCATCTGTTTGTAAAATTAAATTATCTGTTGGTTCTGGTAACCTTAGGTTAGGTAAATTTTTACATTCTTCTTTTAGTTGTTTAACTGTTTTTATATATTATTCTTTCAATCCTTGGAGATTATTTTTCTTTAGTAATTTTGTAAGAGATTTCTTTTTTAACTAAATTATCTATAAATCCTTCTGCATAATTTAAGCATCCTAAAAATTTTTGTACTTGCTTTTTATTTTCTAATTTTTCAGGAAAATATTTTATTTTTTTACTTATATGAGATTGTAACTTTATGCATGTATTATTAAGTATCATTCCTAAAAGTACTATTTTATTCTGGCATATCATAGCTTTTTTTCTCACTTAGTACTATTTCTTTTTCTTTACATATTTGTGCAAAGTCTTTTAGATGTTCAACATGTTCTTTGTATGTTTTTGAACTTATTAAAATATCATCTACATAAACTATTAAATATGGTTTATTTCTTAACAAATCATCCATTCTTTTTTGGTATATTTGTGGTGCATTTTTTAATTTAAATGGCATAACTAATCATTCATAATGTCCTTGAGGTGTACTGAAGGCTGTATATTTTATACTATCTTCTTTTATTTTTATTTGTCAAAATCCTGATTTACAATCAAATTTAGAATAATATGTATTTCATTTTACTAAATTAATTAGTAATTCTTTCTTTGGTAAGAAATATCCATCAAATTTTGTATATTTATTTAATTCTTTATAATTTATGAGCATTTTTGGCTTTTCCTCTTACTTGTTCACTATGTTTCATAAGCATAAAGTCTGGACTTGAATGTGGGCTAAAGCTTTGTCTTATTAAATTTAAATCTAATAATTCTTTAAGTTGTATTTTAAATTCTGTTATGTCTTCCTGAGTATATAACATTAGTCTAACTCTAATGGTTACTGGTTCTATCAATTCTATTTTAACTCTTAAATTTTTAGGGTTGCATAAGACTGAAGGGTTTTCATGATATACTTCTTGTAATTGTTTTTTAATTTCATCTATAGTTATCAAATTATTCTGTAATTGTTGTTTATCGAAAGAGATCTTATAATTATAATCACCACGTTCAGCTACAACTCTGTATGGTTTAAAGATATGAGGTAATTTAAGAATATGGCCACAAGGTGTTTTAAGATTTATATTATATAAAGTTTCTTGATAACTTTGAAATTGATTAAGGAAATCATTTCCTATGAGTAAATCTTTTTTTAAGGTATTATATTGGATAATATATTTTAATAAAATTATTTTATTACCAACAATAATTGAAACTTGAGGTTTATAATATAATAAAGGTACTTGAGTATTTGTTATTCTTATAAGTTTTATTCCAAAGCCTGAGAATTTATTCCATTCTTTTAGCAAAAAGATTTATCTAATGTAATTTCACCTTTTGTGTCTATTATTGTACATGTAGTTATATTAGTTTCAGGAAAAGTTAATTCTATATAAGTACCTAAAGGGAACTTTATAATATTCATTTATTCATCTTTCCACATTGCTATTTTAGGGCAAAATTATGTTGTTTCATTATTCATTTTTATATATATTCTTTCAGAAGTAATATTATAATTTATATGTTTTAAGAAGCTCATTCATAATATTATATCGTATATCTCATTTTGAGTAAATCCTAAGTCAATAAAACATGGTATTCTAAATAATAACCTTCCTATATATGTTAGGACAATTACTTCTTTTATATAAATTCTTATATTTCCATTAAAGTATTTATATTTATATTCATTAGTTGTAATATGTTCTGTTAATCTTTTATTTTTAAATATATTTAAATGGTTATGACTTGAACCTATATCTATTAATATGTTATTGGTAAGTTAGGGATTTGTAATATTGGTTCTATGCTTTGTCCTAAATCTTAAAATTCTTTTCCTATTTCTATATATGGTTTATTGCTATATATTTCTCCATAATTACTATTACAGAAAGAATATAAAGCAGAATAATAAAATGTCATAATTTTATTTCCAGGTTTTATTATATCTTTTATTTTTAATTCGAAATGTAAACTTAAGGTGTTATTTATATTTTTGTCTTTTATATGGACACAATACCTAGGGTAACATATGAATAAAAAATTTTTATAACATAAATTTTCTTCTATGGTTCATAAGTGTGCTAGTTCAAGATCTATAAATCTTTGATCATGTAAACTAAGTATTATAGGTGAATTTATTCATTCTCTAAATAATGATTTTATTAATATTTGTATTCTACCTAAGTATACATATTGTATCTAATCTATAGTTTTATCACTTTTAATTTTATTTAAAGTGGCTTCTATTCCTCTAGAGTTTAATAAACTTAATTTAATATTTCCTCTACTTTGTGTTGTATCTATAGCTTTTTCAGTTCTTGATATTCATGAATGACTATGTTCTTTCTTTTAAAGAATTGATGTATATTTCTTAAAATCGTATTATCTGGATTTCTCAAATTTAAAGATATTCTTGAGATTTTTTTTTTTTTTCTGATTTAATTGTACAATTAATTGATATGCATATTTATTTTCTTGTTGTTCTATATATTGTTCTATTTTTATGTTTTCTACATTTTATATTTCAGAATTCTGATTTTGATTCATTTGAATCTGTGTTTTCTAAAAAACTTGTGCTAACAGATTCTGTATCACTGTAACTTTCATATATTTCAGTATTAAAATAATTTATTGTTTCATTATTAGATAGCAGTTCTAAATCTGGTTTTATTTCATAATATTCTATCATAATATTCTATCTTAGTTATTATGACATTTTTTTTGTTTACATTCAGGGTTTATATGTCATTTTTGTCCACAATTCCAACATCTACATTCTTTAGGGTCTATTTTAATTTCTTTATTATGTTTTCTTGTATAATATCTTCTATAAGGTTTTCTTTTAAGTGCTTTGTTTTTCCAATATTTTCTATAATGCTTTTTATATCTTCTTTTGTTTTTATATTTACCTATGTATCATTGTTTACGTTTTTTATGTTTTTAATAATATGGTTTACATCCACATTGATTAGGTGCATCTACTTGATCGCAACAAATTACCATTGCATTTTTTGTCTTTTTATATAATTGTTTTTCTATACATATATCTTTTAATTTTCTTATTACAAATTCTATTCTGGATCCTAAAGTATTTGGTATTAATTTTCCTGATTCTGTCAATGTGTATAAATTCTATTATTTCATAAAGCAAGTATTCTATGGTGGTGGTAATTTATTTATATACATATTATAATAAATTATTTGATCATCATTACTATAAAATTGTTTATAATAATATTTCTAAAATTCACATGTGTAATTTTTTATGTTGCATAGATTACATATTTGAAGATTCATTAAATGTTGTCTTGCTAAGAGTTTTTCTTTTTCTATTTCATTTTGCTTGAAATCTTCCTAATTTTCTCCTAAAAATTCATCTTTTATGTAATTTTTGAATTTATCTAATCATTCACTAATTCCTTTTCTAAATTCTTATTTAGTTGCTAGTCTTATTAAAGATTTTGTATCTTCAGTTATTCCATCCCACCAATTTTGTACATTTCCAGTCAAACTTATTATTAATAAATCAATCCATATGTCAAATTTTTCTTCTGTATTTTTTATATCCCAATCATTAGTTGATTTATTAAATATAAACATTATTTTTATATCATTTGACCAATATATTAATGTTTTACTAGGGTCTTTTCTACAGTCTATATCTAGTTTACTTCCCATAGGCTTAATGGGTTCATTTTCAGTTTTATATTATGATATATGTTCTTCTGGATACATTTCATAATAAGGTTTTTTGGATGACATTATTTGATATTGTGTTCGTATTTTTTTTATTGCTATATGGAACTTTAGTGGTTTCAGTTTTTATACTTAGTTCAGTAGGTATTACTCCAACATTTATATTTACATCATATCCTATTGTTTCTAAATCTAAATCTTCTAATGATAATTTATCAAAATTTTCTTCTAAATTATCCATTGTTAACTATCACTTAATTCTTTAGGTTCATCAATTTTAATTTCTTTTTGTTTTATATCAGTTTTTTCTTTTGATTTATTTGTTGGTATTTTTTCCTTTGATCTTTTTATTATTTCTTCTAATTGCCTCTGATATTCTTTTTCTCTTCTTAATATTTTTGGCATGACAGTTGTTCTTATTCTTTCATCAAATGATCCTTTGACTACTTCTCCAAATTATATTTTTTCTTTGTGTCTTATAGATTCTCTTAATTCTCTTTGTGCTTCTAAAATTGTTGATTTCTTTTCCAATTCACTTTTTATTTCAAAGACTTCTATTTTAAGAAGTTTTATTTCTTTTACTATAATTTTTATATATCTTATCATTTGTTTATTTAATTCGTTAATTTCTGTAATATTTTTATCAATTTTGTCTAATAATAGTTTTTTGGATCCTATTGATATTTTCCTTTGGTTTTCATATCTTTACTATGTGGAATAAGAAGGGTATTTTCATTATTTTAATATTTTTTGGTTATTTTTGAAAGAAACAAATTTAAAGCATTATTTTTGAAATAGATAAAGATTTTATGGTTATTTATGTAGATTTCCCTTTAGAGTTTGACTTGCAGCTCTTTTATGTATGAAAGTAAATTATATATATATATATATATTAACTAATCAATAATCCGTACGTTCGGATTTCCAGCCAATATACCTTTATAATGTTTAGTTAATTTTTCTTTAAACAAGAGAAAGTTGATACGTGGCTTTGTTAAACCAGATGATTGTAGATTTAACTACGCTTTGGGATCAGATCTGACTTAGAACAAATCTAGATCTTGCACATCGGGTGTCCAGCCTATATACCTTGACTTTAAGACTTTAAAATTAAAATCATGTGCAACCCTAAACAACATAGGGCTCAAACACAGTACTAAGAGCTGGATCCCAGATCTAGTGCTCTAAAGGAATGGAGAGAGCAGAGAATACAACTGAGAGAAGAGATCCGGTATCTATCCCTCAAAGGAATGTAGCAGTTTTAAAACAGATCATGCATAAAACTTTAAACTTTAAAAAATTAAAAATTAAAGATCACACACTTTTAGATCTATGCTTTAAAGTAAATGTTTTAAATAAATTACAGAACTTTAAAAAAAATTAAATTAAATTAAATTAAATGCTTATATTTAATTGAAAGTTTAAAAGCTTTAAAAGAAATGATTACAGAGAAAGAAGAAAAGAAAAATCAGAAAACAAGCAAATTTCCTCAAATTCTTCTATTTATTTCTCAAAGAGGAGAGAAGAGAGAGAGAGAGAGAAGTGAAATGAAAATCTAAATTCTGATATGAGGAGTCTAGGTCTTCCTTTAAATTAACTACAAAAAGTTTTTAACTGTAGACTGTACACTGTATTGAGTTTGTAGTAATTAAACTGTAGCGGAACTGTACACTGTAGTGAGTATATAGCTTTATACTGAGGCTTTACAACTACAAATACAAATACAATTGTACGAATACAACTGTAGCTTTACAAATATTATGGATACAAATAAAAAAGTACAAGTACAGGTAAATGTAAAAATTGAAAATACTCTTTTTTTTTTTTTCTGTTGAACTTTACATACAAATACAAAATGTTACCAATAATCTCAAAATCTTTAAGAACGTTTTATTGGAGGAAGAATTCCGAAGCAATTGTCTTCATTATCGTCTCCAAGGTTGATAAAAGACTCTTCATCATCTTGATCAGAAGATTCTGTTTACACTTCCATCTTTCGATCCTATTTCCCTATTGGTATCAGAGCCAAGGGATGGATAATATTGTATAGTTTAGAGACTCTAGGTTAAAAGCTTGTGTGAAGGTTGAACACTGCAGGAGTGGTGAGTGTTACCTTGAGTGCCTCGGTACCTTTTGGTCGTAAGTCCCGATTTGGCTGAAGGGCGTTAAAATCAATTCTTAGCCATGGATTGTAGTCTTTCCTGTTGAACTAAATCTAGATAATAGATTTTTAACATGGATTCTGTACTCTGTAGAGCATCATCCTTTTCTAACTCTTCCTCTGGGAGAACTAGTGATTCAAAGCACGTTGTGAATTCGGAAGAATTCATAATTGAAGATTTTAATAAAGCTATTCACTGTTGGGAACTTTTAAAGATTTCTAAAGATATGATATATAAAACTAAAAAGCTTGATTTTTTAAAGAATGATTATGTCATTAAAACTGAAGAACGTGACATAACTCTTTCAAAGCCTTTTGAAACAATTCAATTGTTTTTAGAATAATCTTTAAAGCGTTTAAAAGAAAAAATTTTAATTATATTCACATTGGTTTAATTCAAGTTGGAATAAAACCATTAACTAAAGAAGGATTGAACACTTCAATCCTGGCTGTCCTTAGAGATGAGAGTTTCATTTCCTTTGATGATTCTCTGCTCAGTAGCATTGAATCAAGCGTCTCTAAAGGACCTATTTCTTTTAGCTGTTATCCAAATATAACAGTTTCCCTTAAAGATAAAATATTTTAAAAGCATGATTCTTTAAATTAAAACTCATAATTATCATATGGTTGAAGGATCAATTCTTATTGCATTAATTTTTAGAATCTCATACAAAGCCATTCATTCTGCATTTAATACACAACATAAATACCAGTTAAAAAGAGATGAAACCTTTCTCTTGCAGATTGACTTGTCCAAAGCAAACACAGTTATTCCAAAACCCATTCAATGAAAATATGTCAATCTTCCTGAGGAATGGATTCTTGAAAGAGCCACTGAACCAGTGATTCCAAAACAACTTGAGCCAAATACAGAGTTGTAAAATGTGACTCAGTATTCTGATGGTAAAGTTAAATTGTCTTTTAGGAGGTCTATATCCTCTAGATTCTCTGATAAAGATTTAAGCACTAGCATTTCTTCAGTTGAAATGAGATTTTCAAAAATACCTTTTGTAATAAATCTCCCATTTCAACCAATTAATAGCCAACTTAGGTTTTCTACCTCGGATATACCTAGTTCATCTATTCATTCTGTTGACTACACCACTAGAGTACCTCATCCCATTTACACTAGCAGTCAACAGGAACAAGAACATAAAGAGAATGAACCTTCTCTTCCAACTTCTTCCTTATTTTCTGCTGTTACTGAAAATAGAATTAATGTGATTGAAAAAGATTTTGAACTTGATAAAAATCTTCTTCACAATGATTTTTATTCAGATAAAAATAAAGATAAAAGACTTTAGTTTTTTAAACATTTCTTAAATCAAAGAAAAAAGATTCAAAAAGTTTATTATGAATTTATAAATATGCATAAAGCTTATATTTTATTTTTTGAATGGTTTGAGATGTATGCTTCTGATAATCACATTGATTATCTATTTAAAGAATCAAACCCTATTGTTGTCAGAAAAAAGATTCCTAAGTGGAACCTTTTTGATAGTCATAAGACTGTAGAAGTAGAACATCCACCTCTCAGGAATATAACCATTGATCATAGTGACCCTCCGATCCAAATTAGAGCCTCACCATATAAAATTCATAAACCTAATTATCCTGAGATTGATTTAGATAGCATCATCCAACAGAATAATTTCTGTTGACCTTACTGCCTAAAAGGTCTAGAGTTGACCTTACTGCCTCACTGATCAGAGTTCTTCTTCCTTCTCCTGAAAGCGAGAGAGTGGTTGGAGAAGCTCCTCCGAGGGGTCCTGGCACCGCTGTTCCCGTTAGGTCCCGATCGGCGTTCTCTAAGGAGTGGAACGACTTCACTGATCCCTACGTAAAGGAGTTCACAAAGCATGTAGGGGAAAGCTTTGTGCATGAGTTGGAGTTCTCCAGCCTTAATGAGTTGGCCTATGCCTTCCAACGCTCCTCATGTGAAGCTGTTACTGCCTTCATCGCCTTCAAAACAAAGGCTTTGAATTTTGAAAGAAATATTAGATCCGAAAACCAGAGCTTGAAGAAGAAGCTGGAGCAAGGGGAGGAGGACTCGGCAAAGCTCTGCGCTGCAATCTCTACCTTTGAGGAGAGAGCTGCCATGGCGGAGTCAAAGGTATTCTAGCTTGAGAAGGAGCTGTCCATGGTCAGGGACGAGTTTGTGAGTGCCAGGAAAAATCTCGACGTCCAGAGATTTTCGTTTGAGAGGACCATAGAAGCCGAGACTTATCGTCTTTAGAACAATGTGGACTCCTTGGGGAACCAGCTTATAGAAGAGTATAACAAGGGGCTGATATTCTGCTATGAATGCATCATAATCGTCTTGGGTAAGGAATATCCCGAGCTAGACATGTCCAAGCTCAAGGCTGGCGTGGATGCCTACATGAACGAGGAGGATGCTATGAGCCAGGAACCAAGGGATCCCACTTAGCATGTGGAAGTTACCACCGTAAGTCCTGAAGAGGCTGCTCTTTCCACCGAGTGAGGCTCAAGCTGCTCCCACTACCGAGAAGGACCCTCAGGTTACTTTTTCGTCTCAAGCCCCCGATCTAGCTGCTAGCCCATCTGCCACAGCTCCTTGACTGATTTTGATTAACTATCTCTTTTCTCTTTTTTTTTTTATGTATTTGTAAGCTTCGGCAAATTAAACTGAATGAAATAAAGGAAGCAGATTTTCCATTTTTGATGGACTCTCTCTTTCTTTTTTTTTTTAATGTATTTGTAAGCTTCGTACCTTTAATTTGTTCTAAATTTTCTGTGGGATAAATTTCCAGCAGGCTTTGAGTTTTTTTCTTTTGCCCTTGTTGAAATTTCGGGACTCTGGCTTACCTCATTCGTTTTGCTCGTTTACCAAGATGTAAACGACTCGACTTACCTCGTATGTATTTCGGTTGTATTGCCTTACCACGAACAGGCTTTGAGATGTCTAGCCATAGCCCCTTTTTTGGCGAGCTTATCTTGTTCGAGCCCATCCTGGTTATGCTTGGCTCTTTATCTCCCCTTAGGTTAGGCTTTGAGTTACGACCTTTAGCTTTTATCAGCGAGCTTATCCTGCTCGAGACTTTTCTGGCTATGCTTGACACTTTATCTCACCTTAGCTTAAGCTTCGAGACTTATGGCCTTTAGCTTTTATTAACGAGCTTATCCTGCTCGAGCCTTTTCTGGCTATGCTTGGTACTTTGTCTCACCTTAGGTAAGGCTTTGAGACTTATGGCCTTTAGCTTTTATTAGTAAGCTTATCATGTTCGAGCCTTTTCTGGCTATGCTTAGCACTTTGTCTTGCCTTAGATTAGGCTTTGAGACTTATGGCCTTTAGCTTTTATTAGTGAGCTTATCCTGCTCGAGCCTTTTCTGGCTATGCTTGGCACTTTGTCTCGCCTTAGATTAGTCTTTGAGACTTATGGCCTTTAGCTTTTCTTAGCGAGCTTATCTTGCTTGAGTCGCCTCCGGCTATGCTTGGCACTTCGTCTCGTCTTAGGTAGGCTCTGAGACTTATGGCCTTTAGCTTTATTTATTTTTACAAGCTTTGATTTGCTCGAATTGGATTAATTTTGGAACCGTTTCTTCTTGCTTTTATTCATAAACAAGATTTTACACCTATTTTGAAGGAAACTGAATATCGATGCTTGTAATACAAGGAAACTTACTGGAAATACTTTATCAGATGTTTTGCATTCCATGGCCTTTTTACTTTCCGTCCATCTGGATAAGATAGCATGTATGCCCCCGGACCGGCCACCTGTGAGACCCTGTAAGGACCCTCCCAATTTGCACCCAACGCCACTTGCCTGGGATCTTTAGTGCTCTGGTTTACTCTTCTGAGCACCCAGTCCCCTACTTTAAATCGGCGGATGTGCACGTTCTAGTTGTAGTAGCGAGCCATTTTTTGCTGATACTTTGCCACCTTAATTGCCGACCTCTACATTCTCTCTTCTAACAGATCTAAATTTGCACAAATCTGCTCGTTGTTCTGGTCCTCATTGAAATGTTCTGTCTAATATGTGTCTACCCTATCTCTGCCGGGATTACTGCTTCGTGCCCAAACGCCAAAGCAAGCAGTGTTTCCCCCGTAGCGGTCTTGTGTGTGGTCCTATAAGTTCATAACACGCCAGGCAGCTCGTCCACCCATGCTTCTTTCTGCTCTCTCAGTCTGGTTTTCAAGAGACGTTTTATGGTTTTATTCACAGCCTCTATTTTGCTCATTTGCTTGTAGATGTGATGGCGAGCAGAACTTCCACTCTATTCCCATGTTTGCACAGAAGTCTCTGAACTTGTTGTTGTCAAATTACCTCCCATTATCCGTAATCAGAGCGTGGGGGATTCCGTACCTGCAAATCACATTTCTCCATATAAAGTCAGTGGTTTTGCTTTCTGTAATGATACTCAAGGCTTCTGCTTCAACATATTTAGTAAAATAGTCAATTGCAACCACGGCATGTGCTGCGGATGCTCTACCCTTTGGCAGTGGTCAGATCAGATCAATTCCCAATTGGGCAAATGGCCATGGTGAGTTCATCACAGTGAGGTTCTCTGGTGGTTGAGCTATGAAATTGGCGAAGCTTTGACAACTCTTGCAGCTCTTAGTCTTTTCTTGTGCGTCTTGGTGCATTTTGGGCCAAGAGTATCCTTGCCTCAAAACTTTAAAAGCTAAAGACCTTGCACCAGAGTGGTTTCCACAAATCCCCTCATGTACTTCTTTGAGCACGTAGTCGGCTTCTTCCCTATCTAAGCAGCGTAACAGTGGCAGGGTGTATCCTCGTCTGCACAACTCCCTGTCGATCAGTGCATACATTGCTACTTGACACCTCAACTTTCTTGCTTGTTTCTTATCCACAAGTACTGTCCCTTCTTTAAGGTAGCAGACAATTGGGTCCATCCAGGTACTGTTCGAGGTCACGTTCATCACCCCGTCTTCCTGCTCGGTGCTCGAGCTGGTCTTGATCTCCACAGGAATTGACTTAGGCATTTTGGGGTCTGATACGACGGCCATCTGTGCTATCATATCTGCTCGAAAGTTTTCTGCCCTTGAAATCTGTTCCCCCTCTACTGCTGGAAATTTCCCGACTAATTGCCTCACCTTCTGAAGGTAGGCCTCCATCTTCTCGCCTTTCGCTTGGAAGCTTTCGTTGAGGTAATTTGCCACTAACTGAGAATCTGTTCAAACTTTAACCTCCTCCGCTTTTACCACTAATGTAAGTTTCAGTCCTAC
Source organism: Murraya koenigii (assembly GCA_025617385.1). Taxonomy (NCBI): domain Eukaryota; kingdom Viridiplantae; phylum Streptophyta; class Magnoliopsida; order Sapindales; family Rutaceae; genus Murraya; species Murraya koenigii. The sequence continues at coordinate 15,553,851 of CM046812.1, forward strand.
AATGACGGCCTCGTACTCAGCTTGGTTATTAGTGGCTTTAAACTCAAGCTTCACGGCATATTATATTTCCACTCCTTCAGGGCTAAGTAGAACTACCCCTGCTCCCGCTCGTCGATCCCCACACGATCCATCCTCCATAATCACCCAAACTTTTCCTCGAATATGCTCTCCCTCAGTTCACTCATTTTCTGTGCCTTTATCTGATTCTGTACACTCAGCCACAAAGTTTTTAGAGCTTGCGCTTTAATTGTTATCTGGGGCTGATAGCTGATGTCAAATTCGCTAAGCTAGATCAACCACTTTACCAACTGACTTGAGGTTTCTGGCTTATGCAGGATTTGTCTAAGTGGCTGGTTAGTCAAGACCACTATTGAGTGCGCTTGGAAATAAGGCCTTAACTTCCGAGCTGCTGTTACCAATGCGAGTGCCCATTTCTCTACCTATGGATACCAAGTTTCAGCTTTCAACAAAGGTTTACTTGTGTAGTACACAGGGTATTGTACCCCCAACTCCTTCTTTATTAAGACCGAGATCGTTGCCTACTGTGACACAGCTAAATACATGTAGAAGACTTCTCCTGCTCACGGTGTTGACAGTAACGGGGCTTTTAACAAGTACTCCGTCAACTGCGGAAATGCCGCCTCACATTTTGGTGTCCACTTTGTGTTCCTCCTCTTTTTCATCTCCTGGAAGATGAATCTATTCAAGGCCGCCAGCCTACCCGTAAGACTCTGTATCTCCTTAAGAGTACTGCGGGACTTTATGTCTACTACTGCTCATATATTCTCTGGGTTGACCTCAATTCCTCTGTTACTGACCATGAAACCCAAGAACTTCCCCGAGCCCACTCCAAAGGCACATTTCTCTTAGTTGAGCTTCATTCTGTACTCCCTTAAGAGCGCGAAGGTCTCTTCTAGATGCTTGACATGTTCTTCTGCATCCTTAGACTTGGTGATCATGTCGTCCACATAGACTTCCATTGTGTGGCCAATCAGAGGTTTAAAGATCTTGTTTACCAGCCTCTGACACGTTGCTCCCGCATTCTTCAAGCTGAAGGGCATGACCTTGTAGCAGAACAGGCCTTGGTTGGTGATAAAGGCCATGCAATCCTCATTTTGCCTATACATGGGGATTTGGTTGCAACCAGAAAATGATTCCATGAAGCTAAGCAAACCGTGTTCGGCCGTAGAGTCAACCAGCTGGTCTATCTTCGGCAATGGGAAACTGTCCTTAGGACATGCTTTGTTTAAGTCTGTGAAATCCACGCACATCCTCCATTTTCCACTTGCCTTCTTCACCAGTACCAAGTTTGAGATCCATTCAGAGTAATTAACTTCTTTTATGAATCCTGCCTTTAACAGCTTCTCTACTTCGCTGTTCATGCCGTCATATCCCTCCTGGTTGACACACCTCCCCCTCTGCTTTACTAACTTCGCATCTTTTCTCACTGCTAGCTTGTGACATGCCACCCTTGGGTCAATTCCTGGCATGCGACCAGGCAAACACATCAGAATGAGCTCGCAAGCACTCGACTACTCTTCCTCAGCTGCGCGCTCATGCCCGAGCCGATCTTAACCTTCTTCTCCTGGTCGTCTAGTTTTATCTGATTTTCCTCCAATTCTTCAGTGGGCTCTTGTCTCCTTTTCTTTAACTCACCCCTAGCATCCAGCGAGGTCACCTGCATCGCTTCCTTAGCAACAGTTGTATATTAGCTTCTCGCGACTCGCTGATTTCCCTTAACAACCCCCACCGCTCCGTTTATGCGATATTTCAGTGCTAGGTAGTGGGTGGACAACACTGATTGGCTGATCCTCATGAATGGCCTTCCCAATATCGCCTGATAAGGGCTGACCTCGTCTACCACCACGAAGTCAAGCATCATATTCTTCTCAAAGGGCTTCAAGCCCATGGTCATGGGTAGATTCATAATTCCTAGGGCCATCAGCCTTTCCCCAGTGAATCCCTTCAAGGTGGTGTTCATGTGCTTAAGCCTTGCATCTGCTATTCCCACATTATCTAGGTACCGGTTTCTTACTAGATCCTCCACTAAGTTCTTCAGATTGCGACAATGAGATGTTGAATGGCCATGATCGTTGTGGAATTTGCAAAACATGCTCCTGTCCCTCCTATTCGTCGGTTTAGACATTGGTGTTCGGGAGCACAGCAGGCCTCGTTCCTCTATGACATGGAACATCTCCTCTAGCGACACCTTCATAGGAGTGTACTGCCTATAGGTAGGACTTTGGTTAAGCATCTGCATGGTCCTATCCCTTGGAAAGTTTCTCGCATGTGAGGCAGTAGATGGTCGATTCTGTTGTGGCTATGCACTGGCTAATTCATGGGGGGATTATGGGGCGGGTTACCACTGAACTGACGGTAATCCTTCTTGTCCTTGCTCGGAGACCTGCGGAGTGGGGCTTAACCCACTCGCGGTTAGGGGGTTCTCTGGTAAGGGTTGTAGGGAGCAACCTGGTATCTTATCCCTCTGGAAGTTGACGAACCCTGAGGAGGCCCCCCTTTCTCCCTACGCTTTGCTCCGCCGCTTTGCTCGCTCCTCAACTTTATGGCTTTTTCCTCCTCAATTATGATATCCATCTTCATCTACTCGTATGCATCAGAATATGAGCGGATCGAGGGACTTCGCAAGTTGTACCAGGGCCTTCCCATTCTCACCCCTCCTTCAACCCTCTTAACGCCTAGGGATCATTGAATGCTCCAAGCTTTATGACTGTCCGGTGGTACCTCTTGACGAACACTCGGAGAGACTCCCACTCCTTCTGTTTGATCTTAGCTAACTCCATCATATCGTCTTCGGGAGCTACTGCCCCCCGGAACTGCTCCGCAAACTTCATGCAAATCTGCTCCAAGCTCTGAATACTCCCCTGCGGTAACCTGCGGTACAATTCCCTTGCTCGCCCCTCTAAGGTAAATGGGAAGGCTCTACATCTTTGGGCTGCTGTCAAGCCCTGTACTCTAGCCATGTCATTAAAAGGCTCGATGTGCACTAGTGGGTCACTCTTCCCTGAAAACTTCAAGTCGGGAAAATGAAAATCCCTAGGGACTGTGACACTCATAATTTCCGCTGAAAGTGGGGACTCATTGTCTAACATCATCCTCCAACTCAGAGTTTTCCCATTTCCCCACAGATCTTCAACGACCTGAGCCAGCCTACGGACCTCTCCCTCCAGCTCTTCCGGGCGAGAAGGATTCCGCGGTACGACTGTCGTATGTTCTGGTGCTGTGTCCTGCAAGTTCTGTCTTGACTCTCTCTCATCCAGGTTTGTCTCCTCCCTTCTGGCTGCGCTCTGTACTTTCTGCCTTTAGGCTCCATCTCCTGCATTCCCCTTAGTGGGAGCATTGCCACAATTGGATTCGGGAACGTCATTGCTTTCTCTCTTCTGTTCATCCCTGAGTTCCTGTAGAATGGACGTAAGTGTCTCCATATACTTCTCCATCCGGTCTATCCTTTCTTGCAGTTCTCTATCTCAGGCCTTATTGGCCGCCTCCCTCAGAGTCATTGATTTTTCGGGACTTATTCATCTTCGGCTATTTCCTCTCATTGTTACGTCGTTTCTAGAGTATGCTACAAATTCTGGTTTTTTGAACTGATCCCTACAGACGGCACCAAAATATTGATGCTATTTTCTGGTCGCTCCAAAAATATGGTACTGCTTTCTTCAGTTGCGCCCACCTCGAGCAAGATTTCTAGCTGATTCTTGGGTTATTAGGTTCATTGGAACGGTGGTTCCCTTTTGCCTGTATTCACAGAAAAAATGTCAAGAATCGCCAGGTGTTTTTCCAGCGAAAACCATCTGACGCTCAAGTCAGTAATCGGGTTTGCTCTTTTTTAGTTCTTTCTCTCTTAGAGAAAGAACAGAAAAAACAAAGAAAATTCTAAGGAAAAAAGTCAAAGATCCCTTTACCTCTCCCTTTGTTAGATATTTATCCCTTTTTTTCCCAACACCCTTACTTAGGCCCCATCCCCTTCATTAATTGTCCCTGCGTCTTTCTGACAGTTATGGATTATTGTAACACAACTTGGGGGTGTTGGATGTCAGACAGTTCCTGGTTACCGTGATGAAATGATGATACTGTGGAGGTATGTGACGGTTATCGATAACAGTGAAAAAATCCTATGGCGTGGGGGTGGCTATCAGTTATCGATTGTCATGACGAGATGTCAAGGTGTGGGGGCATCTGGCGGCTACTTTCCTCTTCTCGGAGAGGAGCGTTCACCGTTCTGAACTACAGATGCGGGGCTGCCATGCTTGGTTTTGCTCTACTTGAGCTCTGGTCTCTTCCTATTCTTGATGCTGCTCATAATGAGGGCAGGGCTCGCTCGATGGCTGTGGACATCCCTGCTTTTTGTGACCTTACTCGAGTAGGAAGCAAGTATCCGAGTACTTGACCCCGACCAGCTTTGACATTGAGCAGGGGTGTCTTCGTGCTAGCGATCAGGTCTTCTGTTCTAGCTGGTTTTCCCTAGAGCAAGCCTGTTCGGCATTCTCCAAACAGTATGAATGGACAATTATGCATTTTGATTTAAAGAATACCCACTCAGAATTGCAAAGGATTATGAATGACATTTACAATCCTTATTCTGAATTATGTATTTTTATATAGATGATGTGTTGATTTTTTTTCAAACAATTGATCAACAATTCAAACATTTAAAGACTTTTTATTATGTCACCAAAAAGGTTGGTTTTGTTGTTTTAAGTTCTAAAATCTCTTTATTTCAAACTAAAATCAGGTTTCTTGGACATTACATTTCCAAATGGACTATAACTCCTATTGAGAGATCTCTTGCATTTGCTAACAAGTTTCCTGATAAGATTCTTGACAAAACCCAACTGCAAAGATTTCTTGGTAGTTTAAATTATGTGCTTGATTTCTATCCTAACATTAATAGGATATCTAAACCTTTGCATGATAGACTTAAAAAGAATCCTATTGCATGGACAGATGAGCGTGCTAAAGTTATAAAACTAATAAAGAATACTGTAAAAGAAATACCATGTTTATATCTTGCTAATCCTACATTACCTAAAATTGTTGAGACTGATGCATCAAACTTAGGTTATGCAGGAATTTTAAAACAAGTTGAGAACAATAAAGAACAGATAGTACAATATATTTCTGCACATTGGAATGATTGCCAGAAAAATTATTCTACTATAAAAAAAGAAATTCTTTTTATTGTTTTTTGCATATTTAAATTTCAAAGTGATTTGTTAAATCGAAAATTTTTACTTAGAATTGATTGCAAAGCTACGAAACATGTTTTAGAAAAATATGTTCAAAACATTGCTTTAAAACAGATTTTTGCACGTTGTCAAGCTATTTTAAGTGTTTTTGATTTTGACATTGAATTTATTAAAAATAATACAAATTTTATTTCTGATTTTCTAACCAGGGAATTTTTGCAAAACAGATAATGCCTCTAAAGAAGAAAGACAATGGTAAAGCCCTTCTTAAAGACTTTAAAGTATCTATTTCAACCCCCTCTAAAAAAAAATTCTCTCTTCTGTAATGCTAATCAAATCTTGGATTGACATTGTTGAAGAACAAGAAGCCCAATCTAAAATAATTACCTCTTATGAGCAAGTAAAAGAATAGATGCAATCTATTTTTAAATACCTTGAGCTTATGCTCGCTTTACAAAATTTTTCTCAAAGCAAAACACTTTCTCAAATTCTTGAGAAAGAAAAATCTGTTTCTAAGAAATTATAAAGCCTTCTTCTTCTTCTAAAGTAGTTATTTTCAGTGAAAGCTCATCTTCTCAAATTGTTGTTTCACAATCAAAGCTTTCATAAAAATCTTCGGATTAGTTTAATAAAACCTATCATCAAAATGTTTTATCCATAGAAGATGAGTTTTATTATTCTGATCCCTTTCAAGCTATTACAAAGATTTTCCCTAAAGGCTGATTTTTTAAACCTTAGGATTTATCAAAACCCTAACCTTATTATCAAATCATTTTAGAGTTCACTGAGTCAGTCAAGTTTAAACACTTCTTTCTTAATCTCATTCTGAGCGAACATACTCTACTGCTACCATTTTAAAGGTTCTGAGCCCAAAACAGTGAGGTAATCAACTTCACAAACCTAAAGGTTTTCCCGCCAACTTTCAATGTCGTTTTAACCACTGCTTGTCTTTTTCTTATTGGGATTACCAACAAGCTTGGTTTAACACCTTCTTTATTCAAAACCCTAAAAGATCCATTCTTGGTTATTTTTCTTTAATTAAAAAATAATCATACAAAGCTTTTCAAACTGGTTCCAACAATAGTGGAACTATTTTGGTCCGAGCCCTGATATCCTAACCCTTAACGCTATAAATTGTCTAAACCTATTTAAAGCATATTATATTCCTTCAGAGTCTGATAAGAGGTGTCCTCATTTTCTCTATTTTTGTACAAATTTCTTTCTTCCTTGAGTCTGGATGTGAAACCTTCAGTATCACACCCAAGAATTCTAATTAATCCTATAAAGAATTTTTAAAGTTAAATAGTAGTCTAAATTTGATGAGAAGTCAAAACTGTTTGAAGACATTGTTTATAAATAGCTTTCCTTAAAAAGCCTCTTAAAGCCCAACATTTGAAGATGCAGAAGCCCAAAGCATTTTCTTGGCTTAACGATAAGGGCACAATCCCTTCTAGCTAGTGGCAAGACTGAAGATGAATATTTTAAAGTTATATATATATATTGTTTTTTGTTTTTAATATTCATTTTTTAAATTTTAATTTTTATTAAAATAATTTATTTAATTTGTAATAAATATAACAAACATATATTTAAAAATAAAGATAATATTATAAAATTATATTGATAGAAAAATTATTAACTATTATGAAAATAATTTGAAGGCAAAGGGTATATATTAATTATAATAAAGAGGAATTTAGTAATCTCCCCACTTTTTGAATCCACTAGAGAGGGTATAATCCCTCTTTTCTCTATAGATTTTTATCCATTGGAGATTGAATCCATCCGAAAATATGGTTAGCTGTTTTATCTCCATTGATTCATATCCACTGGCGTATTAATCGACTTGGATATGTCGTGGTTGGGAGTTTTTATGCTGTTATGTTATCATGATAAGTGTTTTTATCTTAGTTTTGCTGCTTCCAAATGTCAGATTTGCGAAGTTATGGGCTTTGGATTAATTCTTGCGGTAAAATTGTTATTGTACCAGATGGAGATGCCAAATCAGTTGGCTGAGAATCTCATGAAAGAGCCAAGGGATATTCCTATTGGAGCTCCAAATTTATGGATGCACTTATTGTAAATTTAATTAAGTACAAAACCTACTTCCAGTCATGATTGTTCAAATGTTTGAAGTTCTTTAAGCATAAACTAAAAAGGGATCATCTAGCTTATTTCTGTCCTAAATTGTAATGGAAAAATATTTTTTTATTGTAGGTATAATTTGGCTACGCTAATGACTCATTTTTTTAGGAAAATTTTATAACTTAAAAACTTCTTAAATATACTCTAATTAAAAGGAGATTAATGAATGAAACTCTTCATTTCATTTCCTTCCATAAAAGAAAGCAAATTATGAATTTATTCATTTTTAACACTTCCATTATGAAAAGACATAATTAAAATCTACTAGTATCCTTAAAATGAGGGAATCGGTAATTAGTGTAATTTTTTTTTCTTTAAATGTTCAATAATTTAATTTATAATGTGAGTCATAATGAGAATAAATCTAATACTTCGATGATATATATGCGCTGGTCTTGGGTGCGCTAGTTTATCTTCCTTCTCTTCAATATGTTTTAATGATCTATCCATTTATTGTCATAATATATTTTCTTTTTCTATGATTTTATGGTAGATTTGGAACTTTTATGCATTTAAAAAGTACAATGTGTAGATCAGATAATCTAGTTTGTCATGGACTACTACACAATTATTATATATATTTATTTTATTGAATGAATAAAAATGTAATTTTTTTTTCAAAAGTAGTCATAGATTTAAATTCAATATTAAGTTGACCTGTATCTAATTTTTCATAATATTTTATTATATGTGTGTACATATATAATTAAATTTGAATTAATTTGATATTTTTATTTAATGATTACTAATTATATTTTTTAAAACGTTAACAAAAGGTCAATTTGAATTCAATTATGCGGGAACAATCTGACGTGGCGAGATATCAGCGTAATGCCCAATCATTAATGAGGATTTCAGAGTTGGGCCCACGTTCAAAAACCATAACTCGCGCAACATAAATGTCCACAAAAAGAGCGCGCCACTGGCGGCCTTTTACAAATACAGCTATGAAAAGTGATGCAAGGAAGAAAAGAAGACTAAACGGAAAAATATAAAAAAAAATCACAAAAATTTCAAAGCCAATCTGGCGAAAGACAAGGAGCGCACGTGCAGAGTCCAACGAACGACACGCCGTTTTCACGGTATCGTTCAGTCTCATTGATCCACATTATCGTTTATTTAAACTTTTTTTTTTTAATTTGCTTGCAGTGGAAAGATTCATAGGAGATTAATTTTATATTTGATAAAAAACTTATTTGATTTTCTTTGAAATTTTTAAATTAATGGTAATTATTAATTATTTAGAAATTTTGTTTGGGTTAATGAAGCACATAGAGCCAGAGCGAGATGGATCGATACCAGAAGGTGGAGAAGCCAAAGACGGCGACGTTTACCTTCACGACCAAGGCATCCTCGTGGGGGTACAGCACCACCTCTTCTTCTTCCCCCGTCCATATGATGGGCATCTGTCGAACCTTGGTCTTTTTGGCAGCGGGGGCAGCGAACAGGACTTCTCTGCAGGCAGCATCGTATCTGCAATAATTTTTTCGAGCTCTGTTCGAGCTCCCTATCATAGAGGGTGCTCCTGATATCACTCTTGTAGCCGGTGGCTCTAGCTCCATGTCATAGTCTCGGTCATCCTCCTCTGGTTGCTACTCGACCACCGGATGTCCTCCTTCAATGAACTCATCCAAATATCGATTTCTAACCAGATCCTCCACCTGGTTCTTCAAATCTCGGCACTGTGATGTGGAGTGGCTATGGTCACCGTGGAAGCGGCAAAACCGTCCTCTATCTCGTTTACCGGAAGGTTTAGTCATCGGTGTTGGGGGGCTCAACAGTCCTCGTTCTTCTGCCACTTGGAGTATCTCTTCGAGAGACACCTTCAACTTCGTGTATTGCCCATAGGCAGGGCTCTGCTCCACCACCTGTTTCGCCCGATCCCTGGGGAAACTTCTCGGTGGGGGTGGCAACAGACGGTTTGCTCTGTTGTGGTTCAACGCAGGTCTGCTTGGTGGTTGGTTGCGAGATGGGTGGTCGTCATGATGGTTGTACTCCCTGTGATCCCGGCCTGGAGACCTGCGGGGTGGCACGGGAATCATCTACGGCTGGGGAGCTCTCTGGTAAGGGTTGTAGGGAGTAATCCGGTCCCTCATCACTTTTGAAGTCAATGTTCCTTGGGCAGGACCTCCTTTTTCTTTCCTCTTCGTTCCACTACCCTGTTCACTTCTCAACTTCGCAGCCTTTTCCTCTTCGATGACCATGTCCATCTTCACCTGCTCATATGAACGGATCGAAGGACTCCATAAATTGTACCATGGTCTCCCCATCCTGATTCCGTCCTTCAACCCCCTCAACGCTTGGGGATGGTTAAACGCACCCAGATCTAGAACCGATCTGTGGTACCTCTTGACAAACTTCCGGAGGGGTTCTCCCTCTCTCTGCCTTATCTTCGACAATTCCATCATATCATCTTCGGGGGTTACCGCGCCCCGAAATTGCTCTGCAAATTCTCTACACATCTGTTCAAAGCTTAGGATGCTTCCCCGTGGCAGCCTGCGGTACCACTCTCTTGCCCTTCCCTCAGAGTGAGTGGGAAGGCCACGCATCTACAGGCTGCTGGCGAGGCCACTGTACTCTGTCATGTCGTTGAACCGCTCTATGTGCACCAACGGATCACTCTTCCCTAAAAACTTCAAATCCGGGAAACGGAAGTCACATGGAATCGTGACGCCCATGATCTCTGCTGAGAGTGGGGACTCGTTATCCAGCATTATCCTCCAACTTGGGCTTTTCCGTTTCCTCGAAGGTTCTCTACAACTTGTGCCAACCAACGCACTTTCCCCTCCAACTCTTTCGCGTAGGAGGTGGGTGCTGTCTCCTGCAAATCCTGGCGGGACTCCCTTTCCTCCATGTCTGTTTCCTCCCTCCCAGCTACATTTGGTGTTCTCAGTCTCTGGGCTTCGTCCCCAGCCTGCTCCCTGAAGGGGGCGTTCCCACGGCTGGACTCAGAGACGTCGTTGCATGTTTTCCTCTGTCCCTCCCTGAGTTCTTGTAAAATGGACGTCAGCTTTTCCATCTGCTTCTCCATCCGATCCATCCTCTCTTTGATCTCTCTGTTCTGAGCCTCATTGGCCACCTCCCTCAGAGTCACCGACTCCTCTGGACTTACTCCCCTCCTGTTGTTTCCTCTCATTGTCGCGTTATGTCCTCTTGATGTGTTAGGAAATCAGGCTTTTTGAACTGATCCCCATAGACGGCGCCAAAATGTTGATGTTATTTTTCGCGTGCCCCCAAATAGTGTCAAACAAACTCCTGCTCGTGGTCTGCTCGAGCTCGAGTAGAACTGCTTTTCGATTTCAATTCTTCTTTATCCGTCGGAACGACGATCCTCTCTGGCCTACGCTCACAGAAATAAAGTCAGGGGTCGCCGTATGTTTTTCCTGTGAAAACCCTCCGACGCTCAAGTCAGTGATCGGGTTGTTCTTTTTGTATCCCTCGTTATTTGAGAGACCGGAGAAATCGAAGTGTATTTTTTGCCTTTTTATTGGTCAGGGTCACTAGTGTGAAATTCAGAGGATAAAAAAGAAGAAAAACCTGTTTAAAATTTCAGAACCCCCTTTCTATGTTTTCATTTTCCTTTTATACTTTCGTTTTCCGTCCTCTTTCTTGGGAGGCCGTTCCACTCTCTATGGTACTGGGCCCCTATGACAGTAGGGATTATTCTTGCGCACCACAGGAATGCGAGGATGTTATGTGGGCATGGGTTCTCATGACCTCGTGATAGTGTTGGTCATGCGGCGCATGAAATGATGATCTTGTGAGGCGTGTCTGAGCCATCGATATGACGACGACACCATAACTCATGGGGAATTGGTCAGGCATCGATCGTCGTGTTGAGTCGATGGGGAAGCAGGTCGGCTGTCTGAGCCAGTCATGTCTGGATCTTGCATTTCCTACTGTCTGGTGAGTCGAGTTGTGCTCGGAGGACTTGGAGACCTCGAGCAGAAGAATGAGCCCGGGTTTCGACCAGCCTTTGAGCTCCTCGACCTTGACCAGCTTTGACAGGCCCTGAAGACCTCGAGCAAGTGAAAGAGCTTGGGGCTTGGCCAGTCCTGAACTTCTCGACCTCGACCAACTTTGACTCCTAGTAAGGCCGTCTTCGTGCTAGCGGTCGGGTCTTATGCTCGAGCTGGACTGTCCTCTGGGCATTTCTGTTCGAGCTGAAGTTGCCTCGAGGAAAGTTGCCGAATATTATCCAAACAGATACTGTTGATGCTATTTTACATTCGTTTCGGATGATCTGCGGACTTACGCTCGTTGGTTACTCAGCGGGGTTTCTTTCTTTGGTTCTTGCCTTTTTCCACTTACTGGAACGGTGATGAATTCTGACCTGTGTCCACAAAAGAATGTCAGGGGTCACCGGGTGTTTTTTCAGCGAAAACCCTCCGACGCTCAAGTCAGTAATCGGGTTGATTTTTTTGGTATCCCTCTTAGTTTGAGAAACCGGAAAGATAGGGCGTTTGAAGGAGGGAAAGAGATAGAGAAAGTCTGAGTTTTTGGTGGTTCAGTTGGGGTTGGAGTTTTTTAGATTTGAAGAAGGAAAATATGATAAGGAAGAAGAAAAAGTCTAAAAGTCCCTTTACCTTATCCTTGACTGGTATTTATCCTTCGTTTTCCGTGGTTGTTTGCTTGGATGGCAGCTCTCGCATTAATTACGCTTGTGCCCTTTGATGACTAGGGGTTCTTGCGGCACACCACAGGGACGTGGGATGTCGGTGGGTATGGGTTCCGTGACCCGATGATGGTCTTAGATGTAGCAGTGTGTGAAATGATGACCTTTGTGAGGCGTGCTGCCGATGTTAAGGCAGCGTGATTCCAGCTCAAAATGGCCCGAGAGAATGAGCCAAGATGTGCTAGCTTGGCCGGATTCTAGAACATTCTAGCAAACTCTAGCACTTTTGTACATAGTCTAGATTTGTGACACATGTACGATCTAGATGTGAGACACATGTACATAAAATTCTCTAGAACTAGCCAAGCTTTGCTATAAATAGAGGTGAGCTCTAAGCATTGTAATCATCCAAGCAAAGCATCGAACACTTGTAAGCTCTCTTGTAAAGCTTCTTTCGAGTAATACTGATTTCAGCGTTTGGCTACATTGCTCGCTAGCTCCTCCTTCTCTTTAGCACTTTGGGAATCTCTTGGCTTAGCTATTGAGAAGCGTAAAGGCTTACTTAGCAACATCCGAGCAAGGTTGTCTAAGTGCTTGCACGGGTTTCTCTGCGTAAAACACCCATCCAGTGACAAGTGGTATTAGAGCCCAAGGTTTGCACACACGCATTCCAGTGACAATGGCCAACCTTCCAACCTCAAGCTTGGCGCAGAAGGTGCTCATGGTGTAGAGATCATCCGGAACCAAGCGGGGCGCGATGACACTCGCGGGCGAGGCCAAGACTCGAGGCAAGTCGAAGGCCGCATCTATCGATGCTTTGGAGCCACGATTAGCTACGCTTGAAGCAACAACGTCCACTGTTCGGGACACCCTCAAAACATTGGAGGAAAGGGTTGGCGGCCTTGAGGCGAATATGCCGACTTCACGGTGGCAGCGAAGGCCCTCATGCAAGAGCAAGCCAACACCCTCAGGAGGAATTTCAAGCATTTCACGAGGAGTTGATGAAACTCCAGCGACTCAGTACAAGGCGAGCTGCCTGCTGTCCTGCGAAGTGGAGGAAATGCTGTGAGTTGGACATGGCACTAGCGCACACTCTCCGCTAGCCCAGCTTCTACAAGCACGAGTGATGCGCGGCGCATTGACGTGCCAAAGCCGGACACATACGATGGCACACGGAATGCAACCATCGTGGACAACTTCCTATTCGGGCTAGATCAATATTTCGATGCTATGGGTGTGAGAGATGAGGCATCAAAGTGGGCACTTGCATCCACGTTCTTGAAGTGCTGCACAACTATGGTGGCGTCGCAAGCATGGCGAAATGGGCAAAGGCATCTACGCCATCAACACATGGGCAGACTTCAAGCAAGAACTCCGAAAGCAATTTGCCCCAAGCAATGCCGAAAGAGAGGCGAGAACACGCCTACGTCGCCTCAAGCAAGCGGGTGGCGTGCGCGACTACATCAGCGAGTTAACTACTCTTATGCTCGAGATCAGCGATATGTCCGAGCGGTGATTCGCTCTTCTACTTCCAAGATGGCCTCGAGGATTGGGCCAAAGCGAGACTCGATAGGCGTGGCGTCCAAACACTAGATGATGCCATTGCTATTGCGGAGTCACTGCACGAGTACTCCACTCAATCCAAGGAGAAAAGGCCCAACAATGGAAAAAGTGGGGGAGAGAGTCGCAAGGACAAGGGCCATAATCGCAAGGATTGAGGCGAAAAAAGCCTCAAGCGGCAAGAGCGGTCAAGCAAAGTCGGAAGGCAAGAAGGAAGCTCCAAGCCCGCTGACCCATGCTTCATTTGTAGCGGGCCTCACTGGGTTCGCGATTGTCCAGGAGAAGAAGTCGCTGAATGCCCTCGCTGCCTAACTCGAGGGCACTCCCACTCCATCATCGGATGAACCCCGACCCAGCATGGGTTCGATCCGAGACTTGGCGCACTCGGCGACCCTCAAGCGGCACTCGAGAAGGGCGATGTATGTAAGCACGACGATAAGCGGCCACACCGTTCGTGCGTTGCTTGGATACGGGAGCAACTCACAACTTCGTATCCGAGGAAGAGGCCAAGCGCCTGGGCCTTGAACCACAAGACAAGGAGGCACAATGAAGGCGGTGAACTCACCTGCTAAGCCCATTGCGGGCACCGCACATGGAGTTAATGTTGCACTTGGCGCATGGGCGGAAGCTCAATTTCTCAATCGTGCCCATGGATGACTTCAAGATGGTCCTTGGCATGGAATTCTTCGACCAAGTCCATGCCTTCCCTCTTCCGACCACGAACTCCCTCAGCATCCTCGGCGGGAGTAAGGCATGCATGGTTCCTACGGAGCGAGTAAAGTCCAGGAGAAGACACTCTCTGCCATGCAATTCGAGAAGGGTTTCAAGAAGGACCCAAGCTTCTTGGTCTCCATCAGGGAGCTCAATGAGGGAGAAAACTCCATGAGTGGTCCAAGCCAAGTCCCTCCATCGATACAATCCAGTCCTCGAGGAGTTCAAGGACGTGATGCCTCCACGAGTTCGAAGAAGCTTCCACCAGGCGAGAGGTGGATCATCAAATCGAGTTGGAGCAAGGTGCAAAGCCTCCGACCTTGGCGCCCTATCGCATGGCGCCTCCGGAGCTCGATGAGTTGCGAAGGCAGCTCGCTGATTTGTTGGATCGCGAGCTATGTGCACCCATCCAAAGCCCCGTTCGGTTGCCGGTCCTTTTCAAAAGAAGAAGGATGGATCGCTGTGGATGTGCATCGACTATCGGGCGCTCAACAAGATCACTATCAAGAACAACTACCCAATACCCTTGATAGCGGATCTATTCGACCGATCTTGGCGGTCAAGGTACTTCACCAAACTTGACTTGCGCTCGGGTACTACCAAGTACGCATCGTAGAAGGAGATGAACAAAAGACAGCGTGCGTCACGAGTACGGATCATTTGAGTTCTTAGTTATGCCTTTTGGTCTAACGAATGCATCGGCTACCTTTTGCACACTCATGAACAAGGTGCTACAACCATTCCTCGACCAGCTTTGTGGTCGTGTACTTGGATGACATAGTAGTGTACAGCACCACGCTCGAGGAGCATACCAAACATTTGCAACAAGTCTTCCAAGTACTTCGGGAGAACGAGCTCTACCTCAAATTGGAGAAGTGCTCATTCGCGCAAGAAGAGGTAGAGTTCCTTGGGCACAAGATTTCAGCCGGCAAGCTAATGATAGAGAACTCAAAGATCAAGGCCATCCTCGATTGGGAGCCTCCCACAAAGGTACCCGAGCTTCGCTCATTCCTTGGCTTGGTGAACTACTACCGCCGGTTCATACAAGGCTACTCGATCAGGCGGCACCCTTGGCGGATATGCTCGAGAAAAATCGGACATGGCATTGGTCCGAGGATTGCCAACATGCATTCGAAGGCTTGAAGCTAGCAATTTTGGAGGAGCCGTCCTAGTTCTTCCGGACCACACAAAGACCTTGAAGTGCAAGCGGATGCCTCGACTTCGCCATTGGCGGAGTCCTTATGCAAGATGGCCACCCATTGCGTTCGAGAGTCGAAAGCTTAATGACACGGGCAACGCTACTACTGGTTCAAGAAAAGGAGATGACGACCATCATCCATTGCCTACGAGTGTGGCGACACTACTTGCTTGGCTCACACTTCACCATCATGACGGACAACGTAGCCACAAGCTACTTCGAACCACGAAGAAGTTGAGCCCCAAGCAAGCACGGTGGCAAGATTTTCTTCGTGAATTTGACTACGAGGCTCGAGTACAAGCCGGGCAAGGCCAACGTCGTTCGCGGACGCACTAAGCCGCAAGGCGGAATTAGCCACGCTTAGCGCGAGCCAACCAAACTCGAGACCTTGTCTCACGCATCGATGAAGGCCTCCAGCAAGACCCATTGGCGAAGGACTTGCTTGGAGAAAGTGCTTCGAGGAAGACAAGGCGTTTTAGCAAGAAGAGGGCATCCTCCTCACCGAGGAGATCGGCTATTTGTGCCTAGGTGGGGAAACTTATGCAAGAAGGTAGTCAAGGAGTGCCACGACTCCAAGTGGGCTGGTCACCCCGGAATAGAGCGCACCACCGCACTCGTCCAAGCCTCGTATTTTTGGCCAAGTATGCGGGACGACATCGAGGCATATGTGCGGACTTGTCTTGTGTGCCAACAAGACAAGATTGATCATCAATTGCTGGCGGGATTGTTCAGACCCTGCCCACAGCATCAAGGCCGTGGGAGGCGTCTCCATGGATTTCATGCTGACCTTACCAAAATCAGAAGGTTCGCGGTAGCATCATGGTCGTGGTGGACCGCTACGACAAGTATACTACTTTCATTGCCGCACCCGCTGATTGCAAGGTAGACGAAGCAGCCCGTCTCTTCATCAAGCACATAGTGAAGTTTTGGGGTATTCCTAGAAGCATTGTGAGTGATCGAGACCCACACTTCACTGGAAAATTTTGGACGGAGCTCTTGAGATGTTGGGGACCGATCTCGAGTTCTCAACAAGTTTTCATCCATGCAGACGGATGGTCGAGACCGAGCGCATCAATGGCCTCCTCGAGATGTACTTGAGGCATTATGTGGCGCTCACCAGCGGGATTAGGCGAAGTTGCTAGATGTTGCCTAATTTTCTTATAATCTCCAACGGAGGCGAGGCTACCGGCAAGAGTCCTTTCGAGATCATCATGGGATTCCAGCCCATGACCCCCAGCGCCATAGCCTCGACATATGGAGGAAAAGCCCATGGCACACAAGCTCGCCCGCGAATGGCATGAAGAAGCGGACATCACGCGAGCATACCTCGACAAAGCCGCGAGGAAAATGAAGAAGTGGGCTGATGCGAGGAGGCGGCACGTCGAGTACAAGGAAGGTGATCGAGTTATGATCAAGCTCCCGCCCAACAGTTCAAGACACTTGCAAAGTCCACGAGGGGTTAGTGAGGCGCTACGAAGGACCCTTCCGCATCATCCAGCGTGTAGGCAGCGTCTCGTATCAATTAGAGCTTCCACCGAGACTCGAGATTCATTCGGTCTTCCATGTGAGTCTTCTCGAGCCATATCACGAAGGCGTGGAAGAACCAAGTCGCGGAGAATCAGGCGTGCCCCAGCGGCCATTGTCACCGCGTTCGACAAAGATGTGGACTACATCCTTGCTGATCGCATCATTCGAAGGAGGGCGTGCCACCGTACTACAGTACTTGGTGAAGTGGAAGAACCTCCCAGGAGCGAAGCCACTTGGGAGCGTGAAGATGAATTGTGGCGGTTCGCGGAGCATGTCCAGCAGTACAAGCACGAGGCGCTGACGAGGACGCCGCGAGCTTAAGTGGGGAGGATGTTACGGGCGCATGATTCCAGCCCAAAATGGCCCGAGAGAATGAGCCAAGATGTGCTAGCTTGGCCGATTCTAGAACATTCTAGCAAACTCTAGCACTTTTGTACATAGCCTAGATTTGTGACACATATACGATCTAGATGTAGACACATGTACATAGAATTCTCTAGAACTAGCCAAGCTTTGCTATAAATAGAGGTGAGCTCTAAGCATTGTAATCATCCAAGCAAAGCATCAAACACTTGTAAGCTCTCTTGTAAAGCTTCTTTCGAGTAATACAATTTCCGCATTTGGCTACATTGCTCGCTAGCTCCTCCTTCTCTTTAGCACTTCGGGAATCTCTTGGCTTAGCTATTGAGAAGCGCAAAGGCTTACTTAGCAACATCCCGACAAGGTTGTCTAAGTGCCGCATGGGTTTGCTGCGCAAAACACCCATCCGTGACAGCCGGCCATCAATAACGGTGATGGAACCCCACGGTGTAGGGCGCCTGTCAGTTCATTGATTGTCGTGATAAGTTATCGGGATAAGGGACCGTCATGCTCAAGTATGCTCTGTTCGAGCTTTTGGTCTCCCTCTGCCCATGGCGCTTCCCGTAACACGACCAGGTCCAGCTCGGTGGTTGAGGGTCTTTTATACCCTAGCAGGATGAGGAGATCAAGATCTGACAGTCTTGGAGCACTTGACCTCGACCATCCCTTACACCGAATGGGAGTGTCTTCGTGCTAGCGATTAGGTCTTTTGCTCGGGATGGATTGTCCTCGAGGGGGTCTGTTCGGCATTGGCCAAACAGATACACTGGACATGTTAAAGATCGCCCGACTTGAACCCACACACACACCCCTCTGTACGAGTTTGGCGAAAGTTGTCCATATCCTTTAGGTAAAATCCAATTAATAGTAAATCATAAGTGATACACCTCGGACTAAAACTGTAATATTGGATTTCACCATGGTTGACAACCCTACGGCTTACCAAAGTTTCACTACAACAATTCAGCTCTTTAGCGACCAAACTTTTAGTGTCGAATTTTTTTCATCGTTGTAGGTATGTTTTAGTGATGTAAAAATTATTTCATTGCTAAACATATAAGAAAAAAAAATTAATGATTATTTCAAGTGTTTAGTAACGACTTTTAGTATTTCGTCGCAAAAACATTAGCAACGAAATACAAAAAATAGTTTTATTCATCGCCAAATTAGTTTTTGCAACGAAAAATTATTTCATTGCAAAATATATTTTTAGCGATAAAATAGTTTTGTCGCTAAAAATTGTTTTACCGAAGAAATAGTGTTTCGTTACTAAAACAATGCTTAGCGATCAAATAGTGTCGTTGCTAAAACTCTTAGACATTTAGAGAGAAAATTTCAACGACGAAACTATTTCGTCGTTAAAGATAGTTTTAGCAACAAAGTTGTTTTTCATCGCTAAAACTTTTCAAAATGTAAATAATATATTTTAGCGATGCAATTGTTTAGTCGCTAAAACAACCTTTAGTGACAAAATTGTGTTTCGTCACTAAGACTAAAACACTTAGACATTTAGAGAGAATGTTTTAGTGACGAAAATATTTCATCACTAAAACTCTTTTGCATTTATGAATATTTATTTAAATATTTAAAATGGTTAATTTGCCGCCAAAAATTTAGATTTTTTGCGACGAATTTTAAAAGTCGTCACTAAATGTATATTTTTGCAAAGAAATTCATTTCGTCGCTGAAAATTATGAAAATTTAAAAGAAATTTTGGTAGATTATTTTATGCCAAAATTAGGTTTTAGCGATGAATTTTAAATTTCATCACTAAAAAAATGCAGTTTTTCTATTTATATACTGTTTACTTCATTTCTTTCATTCTTTCATTATTTCATTTTCTTTCATTCTCATTCTCTAATTCAATCTTCTTTTTTATCTTATTTTTAACATAGTAATTTCTACTTCATTTCTCTTATATTTTTAATGTGGTGTAATTTTTTTATTTTTACTTATCATATTTTACAACTTCTATTATTATTGTTATGTTTAGGAGTTAACTAATTATTTTTTGTGTTTATTTGTAGGAAATATTGAATATCAAGTATACCAAAATAAATAAAATCAAGAAATTTATATGCATTTGTAATTTTTTTATTTCAAAAGAATAGATATTTAATTTTGTAATTATTTTTGTATTTTCCATCAATAATAATTCTTTTAATTAATTAATTCTCTTTTATCATAATGTTGTTAATTATCATTGTAATTTAGTGATAAAAAATATAATATTTAAATATTCATAATAATAATTAAATGTTATAAAAATGATAATATTTAAAAATAGCATTTCGTCACTAAAAGTGCCTTTTAACAACCAAAAACAATCAAAATCAGGGCTTTGCTAAGTTACTGACTACATCTATCCAATTAAACATGATCTAACTAAAAAAACAATCAAATTCAGGGCTCTGCTAAGTCCAAACTTTATTGAACAACTAAAACAACTATTGATTGACTACATAGATATCTTTGCTTGGAGCCATTAAGACGTGCCCAGAATCAACTCACATATTATTTGCCATAAGTTATCCATTAACCCAGGCTTCAGACCAGTTGTATAATAACGTCGTTCTTTCAATCAAGATCAATATCAAGTCATTTAAGAGCAAGTCAATAAACTCTTAGCCACCAATTTGATCTGTGAAGTCAATTATCACGAATTGCAAATTCCGTCTTTGTAAAAAAAGGGAATGTTAAATGGAGGATGTGTGTTGACTTCATTGATTTAAATCAAGCTTGTCCTAAAGATAATTACCTACTTCCTAAAATTGATCAGCTTGTAGATATAACAGCAAGTCATGCACTATTAAGTTTTATGGATGCATTCTCTTAGTATAATCAAGTCTGAATAGATGAGCGTGATCAACAACATACAAGCTTTATCATTAATCGAGGTTTTTACTACTACATGGTCATGTCCTTTGGCCAAAAAAATGCCAGTTCAACATATCAAAGGTTGGTTAACCATATGCTTAAGCCTTTGATAGAAAAAATAATTGAGGTATATGTAGATGATATGGTCACTAAATCCCTCAAAGCATGTTGATAATTTATATGCTACTTTTGATATCTTTTGGCAATTTCAAATGCATCTCAACCACGATAAATGTACTTTTAGAGTTTCTTTAGGTAAATTCCTCAGATTTATGGTAAATCAGGGCGGCATTGAAGCCAATACTGCCAAGATCTAAGCTGTGCTTGACCTAAGATCCCTTCAAACAATTAATGAAGCGCAAAGCCTCACAGAAAGTGTCGTGGCATTAAAAAGGCCTCTTTCTCGATCAATATGCAACTATCGGCCATTCTTTGATGTCATAAAAAAGGGTCACAGCTTTGGTTGGGATGATAGTTATGAAAATGATTTCCACCATATAAAAGAAGTACTTGGGAAGTTCACCAACATTGTTAGAATCAATACCTAGAGAAACTTTACTTTTATACTTAGTTGTCTCTGATTATGCGGTGAGTGCCCTCCTGGTAAGTCAATGCGATAAAAATACTCAAAGACTCATCTATTATATTAGTAAAGCATTTACCGATCCTAAGAGACACGACCCCCCAATCGAGAAACTTGCACTTGCTTTGATAGTAGCAACACGAAAACTTTAACTATATTTTCAAACTCATACAATTGCTGTCCTTACAAATGCCCCTATCAGGCAAATCCTTCGTAAACCCAATTTAACTGGTCGGCTAATGATATGGTCAATTGAACTTAGTGAGTTTGACATAGAGCACTGGTAATGTTGTTAAGGTATATTAAATTTAAAATCTTACTACTAATATAATTAATTAACTAATATAATTAATTAGTATAAAGTGAATAAGGATCGATATCACGAAAACTACACTTTTATTTATTATCAATTCTAAAAGAAAGACTTAAAATAATAATAATAATATTGAAACTACAAATATAAAATTCATCTAACTGATTTTATGAACTTTCAACTAAAGAAATAAAGAAACTAAGATTGCGAAAAATTATAATTTAATAAAAACTCTAATTAAATAAGAAAGAAATAATAATAATGAAAATTTTGGTCAAAGAATCATTCACCACCACCAAATATACACATAATATATATATATATATATATATATATATATATATATATATATATATATATATATATATCAATTTTATCATCAATTTCTATTAAAACTATCAACCATAGACAACAATAAGCTCTGTTAATGTCAATCTTTCCTTAATGTGTCATCAGACAAAACAAGTTCTTCACATAATCTCTAACCATTAAATAATTTTAAAAAAATGCTCTTTAAATTTAAGATAATTGAAGCATTAAGTAGAGAAATATATTAGATTGATTTAGACAATAAATACACAAGCTCATGTTATTTAACTTAAGTTATGTTCTCCAATTGAAATCACTTATTTCAATTTGTTATTAATGATTAAAATATCAAGCAATTATGGATTAAGTATTTTAATCTAGCAATAGAATTTATTCACGTCCTATTAAATTGGCTACTTAAATAAGTCAAGGATAAAATCATAAACATTAATTATAGAATAACATAAACAATCTCAATTAAATAAATTAAATAATAAAAATTAAATATTAATTATATATCATGTATTCAATTCACCCTTAACCAAATAGAAAATCTAGTCTAACATAATTGAATTAAGAATAAAAGAGTTGACAAAGCTAGTCATGGAGATTAATCTAAGTTGCTGCACACTTTGTTCAATTTGGTCTCGCTCTTCTCTCCCTTTTCTCTTCTTGCAGCTACTTCTCTCCCTGGATTTGGGTTGTTTTTTATTGTTTCTTTTCTTTTTTTCTCCCTTTGGTTTCAATTTGTTTACTTTTATAATGCCAAAATTGGCCATCGACCCTTTCCAATTCTAAACCCAAAAGGCTTGGTTTTTGAATTTGTTTTAATTGTCTTACATGTGCTCTCCACTTAGAATCATATTAGGATTTCTAGTCCTTTTTTTATTACCATGCACATGCAATTGCCAATTTATTGTCATGCCAAAATATGTACTTCCTTAATTAATCACAATATATTATTTATACCAAGCTCTCCATGTGAAGGCATGCATGATAATTAATTAAAGTAAATATTCCTTGATTTATAAATAGAATTTCTTTATTTCTTTTCTTTTTTAAATCTTCCGAACAGATTTCTTCTCGAATATTTTGATAAATTCCTCTTTGATCCTATAATATACTTAAAATAACAAAATATAAAATTAAGATAAAAATTAAGATAATAAAATATATTTTTTTAAATAATGAAATTAAAAATTAATTAAAATAATTAGAATATTTAATACTAAAAGTAAGAAAAAGATAGAGAAATCAATAGTAAAGTATATATAAAATATGCACTTATCAAGTACTGACCACAAATAATAATATATTTTGAGGTGTTTTGCAAACGATCCTTCTTTGGAAATTATATGTTGACAGATTGCCAATAGCAAAGGCTAGAGTGCGAGAATTATCTTATATTCATCTGAGAACAATGAGATTACTTCATCAGTATTATTTGATTTCAATGTAACTAATAACGAGATTGAATATAAAGCAGCTCTTGCGCCTCCTTTGCTTAAACGTAAATGTAAAGGTATAACATTTGGAAGTCCAAAGTGATTCTCAATTGGTAGTCAACCACATATCTATTAAATACCAAGCAAAAACAAAGAACATAGAGGCCTATTTACAGAAGGTAATGGAAATGATTAATCACTTTAAGAAGATCAAGTTCATACTAATTCCATGGGTTCAAATACTACAAGGGTGATGCTTTTGCATAGCTAGCTAATGCTACTCCAGAGAACTATCCACATTGAACTACGTAAAGAAAAAAATATTGATAAACGAGAACCTACGGTTAGTAAAATTCAAGACAACTCTAATTTAATAGAATTATATAATTCATTGAGAAAGGTATTTTTAGCGATGATAAAATCTAGGTATTTTTATATCGTCACGGGTATATCTTACCTTATCTTACCTTTGGTGTGTATCCCTTGAAGAAGGAAATTATATTCTTAGAGAAATTCATGAAGGCATTTGTGGGAACCATTCAGTTGCTAAGGCACTAGCTTTCAAAGTATTACACCAATGATACTATTAGCAAACTTTGCATTACAATGGTGATTAAATTGCTCGTACATGTCATAAATCAGTGTTTCTTAGTTATTTCGTAGCATTTTACCTTAATCGTCTAATCATTGCTTATTTCTTAGGATTTCTTTATGAACTCTCCACGTGGCAAGTAATGATGGGCACGTCATTTCTAATTAATGTATACACATTTTCAATTAATGTACATGTATTCCCAAGTTCGTATCTTTATGACCAGTCCATGTGGTTCATTTTTCTCCAATGTTATTAGTTCAAGGTTCTCCAATCTTATCAGTTAAAGGTTCTCTAATTATCTGTGCCACTTTGATAGTTTTTCTCCAGTTCAATCATATCATCAAATTGTTAGTTTATTTGTCATTTTACTTCAGCCATAGAATAAGAAAAATAAAGGACTAACTATTGTACCCTATTCTCCCAATAAACTTCATGGGGTCGGAAAACCTAATATAACGATAATTAAGATATTTTCCTTTGATCAAAACTATGAGTAATTTATACACCTGTTATCTCTTTAAGATATTCAAATACGACATGATACAAAGAGGCTTCAAATCATCATGCTCACAAGTTAACGAGTTGGATATGTTAGAAGTGTAAGTGAACATCGTCGATGTTCACCTGACTGTAACCTTGATATAAAAAAATCGAATCTCTTAATGTTCACTATCATTTTTAGTACTAAATGATACTTCTATTGTAAATTTTCTCTACTGTATATCATATATGTATTTCATTTAGATATTGAATTGTCACCGTGCATTATTTTAAAAAATGTTACCACGCATTATTCGACTACATATGACAAACTAGATAAAAGAATTCATATTCCAAATCCATAAATATCTAATTTGGATTTTATTTACTTAGTTTCTTGAGTAATTTATTCTTTTTTAATAACATTAAGGTAAGACTATTTTAATCCATACAAAAATGACCAAAATGAACAAACATATATATTTTTAAAAATCCAAAATTACTCATCTATCAATGATCCAAATTGTTAACACAAAAGCAAAATAAAGAAGAAAAGAAAAACCACAAAGCAAAATATAATTTGCCAACTAGCTACATCAAACATAAGTTGTCAACTGGCTACATAAAGTAGAAACTTGTTTGTATGCAGTCAGTGACCGATTGCTTATCTCAAGTTGCAACATTTGCAAATTTATTGTTACAGATTCCACATTTGATTTTTAGAGTCCTATAAATCCTAATCTAATGACAATATAATCCTCTTACACTGCAAAAAGTTTTTCGGTTATTTTAACTTACACAAACCTAAATCCTCTCTTGAGCCTCATCCTGGACTTGAAGGTTGGCGTGGACTTGATCGTTTTTGGCTTGAACCTCAGCATTGTTCACCTGAACCTGAGCATTGTTGGCCTGGTTGACATCCATTTTTGGACTAATTAGAGAGCTTTCTTAGAATTGCCAAAAGAAAATTGGAAAACATCTTCATAGTAATTATCCAGTTGACCATTAAGATATGAATTTCTAACATCTTTTATGGGAGAGGCTTTGAATTGATGAAGTGCACGTCGATTGCAAAAAAGATTAAATAAATTAATTAATAAATTTTACTCAACTCTTTGCTCTAACTATAAATTATTAAAACACAATATTTTCTCATTACTAAACTTTTCTTTAACATGTTGTCTTCATTAAACTTAACTTAATCTTTATGTTTTTTTTTCTACACATTTTTTCATCATTAGGGTTGGTAAAACCTAGGTCCGTGTCCGGGTATAACAATACCTAGACCCAGCCCGAACATGTTTTTCTAACAATTGGGCCAAGCTTAAAAAGCCTCGTACCAGGTAGGGTTTTTTATCTCAAATTTTTTAGCCCAAATTTTATATATTAAAATATTATATATATGTATATGTTTTTTTTATTTATTTTATAATTTTATAATTTTTAAATTTATTTTAATGAGATTAGACATGAAATATGGACTTTAAATATTTAAAATTTTAAATATATTGAATAGATTAAAAAAATATAATTATTTAAAATAAAATATATTTATAACTTTTTTTTATAAAATATACTAGGCTCCGAGTCGGGCTCTAATATGGGTTCTGAGTTTTTCAAGTGATTCCTGGGATCAAACTGATTTCATTCCTCGTATGGGTATTATCCAGACTGCATCACCTGGGTTCAGGCCGGGCGGGTATTTTGGCCACCGCTATTTATCATGTTCGATCCATTGTATAATTGAATATATGACTTTGAGTTGCTGTAGTAATTGTACAAGAATGTAGAGAAATATTTTCTAGTAGAATTTGCTTTGCATAAAATAAATAATTGTATGTATATTTGAATCCTTCAAATTATTCACTAATCCATATTTAAAATTTTTTAATTATAAAATAACTATAAAATAAATTGTAATTTTGAACATTAAAATTCATAGAATAATAAATTTGAGCTTTTAGATTATTAATTTGTTGGAGTGTTCAAATTTCTGTTCAACCAAAAAGTTTGAATAAAAAATTATTTGTTTAGATATAAAATACTGAATAAAATAAAAAAATTATCCACTAATTACCTGATTTTTTAAGCTTTAAAAATGCGCAAACACTGTTTTGTTTTTTTCTAACAACAATCTACTTGAAGTTTACGAAGTGCATCATTGCTCTAATTTTTCCTTAACACTATGATGGGATTTAACAAAATATTGCTCAAATTACTATTTTGGCACTAAACAAAATTATTCACTGATTGTTTGATTTTTCAGGCTTTGCAAAAGTACAAAAAAACACTTTTTTTTCCCAACAGTCCACCTGAAGTTCACGAACTACATCACTGCCTTACTTCGTCATACGGCAACTACTGAGCAAGGAGTGATGGCAAGCAGCCACTGACAAAAAAGGAGAGGGACGGTTAATTAAATCAATTGTGAAGAAATTGTAGATTTGGAATTGTGATATTATGGATGAATTTCCCTTTCTAAATGACGAGATAGTATATGTACAGCATTTTTCTTCCTTGGATATTAGACGCCCTCGAATTAGAGATTTGCAGATATTTAACCTTTGACATTGCCTCGAATTTAATGAGTTATGATGGTAGTGAAGCAGTGATGCACTTCGTAAAACTTCAGATGGATTGTGGCAAAAGGAAAAAAAGAATGTTTGTGTATTTTTTCACAGAGGCTGAAAGATGAAGTGGTAAGTGGACAGTTGTTTTTTTTTTTTTAAAAAAAATTTCAATTGCATTTAAATGACGTCATTTTTGGATGTTTAAGTAAAATGTCATTTTTAGCCATACAAACTATAGTTAACCTATTAAATTCATTTTTAATCATATTAATAATATTTTAACTCTCAGTTTAATAAATTTAAAGATTTAATAAGAGTACATTGGGTATTTAGGTAGGTTTGTTAAATAAAACTTAAACTTTCAATTTAAAGGTGAGTTTATTTAGTAAATGAATTTAGTGAGTAATTGAATGAGTTCAAATAAAATCATCCACTTATTATTCTACCCTTATATGGTAAAAGGATCAAATTACTGACACAATTATTATAAATTGCATAGAATATCTAGCATTCTAATTATTAGATTTTACTTTTCTTTTGTGATCACAATTTGATCTCAATTTGATCAAATTATTTCTTATCACTCTTTGCATGCTATTTAGCAATCAATCTTTCATCAATGTATACATTATGGAGTGAAATATTCAAATTAATATGCTTAAACAAACTTAACGATCAAAGTTGATCAAGAAGCCAAGTGACGAAAATAGAATTAGGGTAATATAAGTAAATAGTTTTTTCGATTTGTTTGAAACTACGACGACTCTGTTGTAAATTACCCGCAAAGTCAAAACAAGCCCAGTAGCTTGGTAACTTCGAGCGTGGGCCGTGGGCCAAACCTCAAATGTCATTCGTGATTCAACGGCTTTGAAATAAATAAATTATTTTTAAAATTGTAAATGTACAGTAAAGTCACTTCTCATGAGTATTTTGATTTAAAGCCAAAAAAAAAAAAAATTTGTACATAGTAAGAAGAAAAGCAGAGCAGACGGGGGTGGGATGGACTTCTCTCCTTTAACAGACGCTTTAGCGTCTGAATCGTATGAAAAAATCGCTGATATTTGCGACGACCTAATGCTTAAGGTTAATTTTTTTCTTTTAATAATTAATCTTATTTAAAAAATTAATTTCTTTATCTTATTATTATTATTAATAAAATTTCTCTTTAACAGGTTGCTGCAGAGGGTATTGCATTTCAAGACGAATGGCCTTACGCGATTCATCTTCTCGGTTACTATTATGTCAATGATATGTAAGTTTAAGTGTTTTACCTTTTTTTTTTGTAGTTGATTTTTTTTTAATATTTACGTGTTGCATCAATTTTGATTTCTGAGAAAACTGGGGGAAATTAAAAAAATTATAATATTTTAAAACAAATTTTCCCATGTGCAAAGATTTTGCAATTTAGAGTTTTAAGAGTGAACTCTGATTCACATTATAGACTTTTGGAACATAGGTAATATATAATTGACAGTTTTGCTTCAGAGTTAGTCATGGTTTCGCAGTTTGTAGCTTTAGACTCTAGTGGGATGGATATCAGAATTTTATGTTTGGAGTGGTGATCTTGCAGTAACAGTGCACGCTTCCTCTGGAAATCAATACCTTCGGCAATTAAGGATAGCAGGGCGGAAGTGGTTGCGGCTTGGAAAATTGGTCAGCATCTATGGACACGGGACTATGCTCGTGTTTATGACGCCATTCGTGAGTTTGATTGGAGTCAAGAAACACAAGCTCTTGTTGCTGCTTTC
Source organism: Murraya koenigii (assembly GCA_025617385.1). Classification (NCBI taxonomy): domain Eukaryota; kingdom Viridiplantae; phylum Streptophyta; class Magnoliopsida; order Sapindales; family Rutaceae; genus Murraya; species Murraya koenigii. Next base: position 15,582,094 of record CM046812.1, read on the forward strand.
TCAGGCAAGCCCTCTTGTTACAAAACGTTGGACGCATAACTCTGATTGTCCCTGTTGTTTATTTAATATTGGTTGAACAAAGTACCTCTTTGTTTCCCTTTTCTTTTTTGCTTTATTTTTTAATAGATTGGAATTATACATGTTTAGATGATGAAGTGTCAGATTTGAGAAATTAGTGTTATGCAGTTTGTGCAGTTCAGCTCATGATGTATTGTCAAGTTGTAAGAAGACTAAGACGGTGCTATTGCTTAGACTTTTTCCTTTCTCTTTTAAGGAATCAATATTAGATCAAGTTTTTCTGAGTTTTTTGTTGATGTTTGGGAAAAACAGGGCTACTTGATTTAGACAAAGTATTTTGTTATGCTAATTGTAGTGGTATCTAGAAAAAAAAAAAACTACATGTTTGTTGGATTCTTGATTGTGGCCTGGCTTGGGATTCATTTAAATAGGACAGGAGAAGATATGAGGCACTTCTTATTTTAGAAGATTTGTGATATCCTTATCCTTATGCATATGTCAGCAGTTAGGTGTATACCTTATTTTAAGACCTTGTACTATGCTTGTACTATCTTTATCTTAGGGCAAATGTTGATGAGTTTGTTTAATTTATTAATGCATGGTGTCTTATCAGAAAAGATTTACTAATTCATTATGTTGTAAAATATTTTTATGTTTCTTTTCTGATATTAATAGGCATTGAGTGGTCATTTATTTTATAATAGATTCCAGAGGCAATTTCCATAAGGATTGAATCGCTGCAAGGACAAAAATAGCAATAATCCAAAAACTAGATTAGGGGCATAACGATTGGTATAATAAAATGGAAGTTTGTGAGCTTGGTGGATAAATGGATAATTTGTAGTTTCCTAATTTTAAGTGCAAACCTCTGTGGGTAAAAACGACTATCCTAACTCATGGAAAATCATAGTTCAATGACTTTAGGTGCATATGCAAAATGTTTTTGTAGTTGAGACTTAAGCTTTTAGGCAGAAGGAGGCTGCTATCATGGTATGATTCAAGCTAATATTTAGCCAATCAAAGCATACGGAAGCATATTTATATTATCTTAGTTCAATATTTCCCTACAATGCTTGGCTTAGTTTGGTTTTGCTATGCGTAAGCTGTTTTGATTCATTTGTAAGGTGCTTTCCTGAATTTGCGACTAATTCAACCTTTTTTCTTGTGGAAAAACTGGATTGTGACAGAACAGTCACATCTTGATCAACCTCAGAGCTTCAGAATTGAAGTAAAAATCTTATGATTCCATGTGTTATCTTATTTTTAAAGCAGCCAAAGGATTGAATTCATGTTGTGTGTGTGTGTGTGTGAGTATAATCTCAATAACATGTAAACTCATTACATGTGACCATATGAAATTGTGAAAAACTGTGAAAGCATGTAGAGTCATTATTATTTTGCATGTGATTTTGAAAGTGATTAGTAGTTGTTTGAGGAAATGCTGGCATATGGGTTAAGTCTGACAATTTTAAGTTTTCACATTCAAAAGTCTACTAGTATTGACTTCAAAAGCCAATCATTTGATTTTACTTACAATAAAAGTTTCTGGTTTCAGTGCTAGTTGTTTCTCTTTCTTCAAAAGATGTTTGATGCATTTCTGGATCTTACACCTTACGGTACCAAAGTCAATTTATTGTTTTAATTGTATATGCATATATTTTGGAAACAACTTTGTTCAACAATATACAGTGGGCCTTTCTAGTATTTGGTGAATTTACTGGACTACATACACTGAACTAGGCACATTGTACCACTTAATGAATTTATTTCTGCCACTCAAACATTGTCTGACACAGATGGTACGAAGGCTGAAAAGTAAGTCCTTCATGCAGAAATGTCTGACATAGATGGTATGAAGGCAGAAAAGTAGTGTAGAATTTGTAGCAGTTATTCTTATGCTTTTATCCTAATTATATTACTTGATTGTCCTGAATGTTAGATACTCCTGATTGTTTCTGGAAATATGAAAGCTGTCTTTCTATTTTCCTTGTTATATGCTTTGGTTAAGATGTTTAGCACCAAAAACATTAATTATCCTTCTCTATTTGCAGAGCTCTACACCAAGAGGGTGTTTCAACTGCTTCTGTCTGCGTACTCAACAATAAGCATCCAAGACACAGCTCTCTTTCTGGGAATGAATGAGGATGATGCTGCATATTGTAAGATTCTTTCATTTTCACTCTATTAAATGGCATTACCACTGGTGTTATTGTTAAGCTTCCTCTGTAATAGCATCAATAGCAGTGCTTTTATCCCTAAATCTCTTTGTGATATTTGTGACCTATTGATACTTGTTTTAGAAAATTTTGTCCTTTCTTTGCTGCTGGAACAGAAAATGGCAATTACTAAATCTATACATAGACGATAAAAGCTTACCACACATTTAACAGAAAAGCATGATTTATATTGACCAGATCGTGTTTCATAATTGTGAAATTTCATGGTGAAAACATATGAAAAGTGAGAACATCATTGGTCTAAGTATTCATAACGGATGGAAATCATTAAAAAGGTTTTGCTGTACCGTTAATTGGAGATTTAATTGTAAGGATCACTGAATATATATATATATATTCAGAGTTAGCCAAAACTCAGCTTGACAATAAGACATCGGTAGGTATTATTCTAGCATATGTTGAGAACATCTAGTTAGCCAAGCATAATAGGTTGTCACCTTTGAGTTAAATGTGACCTGCAGGAGCTTTATGCCGTGGCTTGGCAACTAGGCAAATTATGCACCATGTCTTCTGGTCTGCCTAGTTCAATATTCTGATCTAATATGCACTACTGTGGCTCCCTTCATCTGGATCTGTTCATTTTGGCCTTTTTTTTTTTTGTTTTTAATCAGTCTAATGTTTGATCGAAAGGACTGAAAAAAAAAAAGAAAAGAAAATAGGGAGTCCAATGCTTGCTAAAACCAGCGAGTTGGCTAATTAGCATGGCTGATGAATAAACATGGTTTGCTATGATGAATAACTTCATATTCTGCTTGTCTATTGTTTGACTATTTGCCAATGTGGTATCGCTTACTGCAGATGTACAACAGCAAGGTTGGACTTTGGATCCTGCTTCTCAAATGTTGACCGTGAAGAAGCAGCCTCTTGTGACAGAGCAGAAGCTAGATCCCAGCAAACTGCAGCGCTTGACAGAATATGTGTTCCACCTTGAACATTAATTCGACTTCTCGAATGGCCGAAACTGTCAATTCTCTTGTGAAATCAACTTTTGATCCTGGACGGAAATGCTTTAAAGACATTTAGAACTCGGATCTTTCGGCAGATATTGAAGTAGCAAATTTATGATTTTATTCTTTGTCGAAGCTGTCTTCTTATTACTTACTCTATTACCTTTGTTTTGAAAATTTAAACTTTTACCATATGGTAACCGAAATGAAATAGCTGCAGCATTAGTGGAAACTCTTACGATGAGTAGCAAGAGGTGTGTGAGTTCGTTCTCCAGTTTTGACAATTCTATTTTACAAACTTGCATATTTGGCAAATTTAGACCGTAAGTTACGGCACAAAGTCACCAAGAGCTTGCTCTAAGAAATGGGCACTGAAAGTGATTCTTACAGCACGGTAGTAACCTGAGTGTTGATCCATATGACAATATTGAAGGTTTGAGTTTGACTCCCTTTACCGAGTTCTAAGAATAAGTTTTTCAAACCTAGAAGCTGATTTAAGTTTGTCCTGGTAGACTTTTAATTATAACTATCAGTTATGTGAAAAAAGCTCGCCCTAAGATAAGCATTAAAAGTTTCAACAATTTTTATCATGCCATTTCATTATTGCAGAGAAAAATTAATTATATTGAAAGTTCTAATGGGATGAGCACGGTGACATGATGGGCGATGTAAAATCAGATGTAAAAATTAATTATATATTCGATGCTGCATGTATTTGAATGAATATTTGATGAGTAAAACCATCTCGATCAAGATGACAAACTTATGCTCCGTACTATCAATAGGATCATTTCAAACATGTTGCATGCTCATGCTTCCTAAATGCAGAAATAAAAAATCCGTGGTTGATTTTCGTGATCTACTCAATAGAACCTCAGGGTTGTACTACAACTATGTTTATGTTTCGAGATTACTAACAGACCTCAAAATTATAATATACCTATAGATTGTAAAAATTAAAGAATATACTACATTATAATCTACGATTCGGACAATGAACAAAATAATGTTAATAAATAAACACAGCCGAGCCTCCAATCATTCAAGTTACATTCACATACATTTGTTGTTCTTATAATTTCTCATAATTTGGCATCGGCAAAGGCTTTGTCAAACTATAAATAGAATCAACTGAACGAAACCTCCTTTTCCTCACCTTCATCAGGTTCAGGCACGACCCATATTCTTCGTCATCATTTTCATCGATCATCGTCGACAGTACTGCTTCGCTTGGCTTGTAATCATCGCCGTCTTCTTCCTCTCCATCACTCTTAATGCTTCGTTCTATTAGTTTGTTATTCGCCTTCTTGCTCACAATATTTTCATGGTGATGAGTTCTATTCAAGTCGTCTCTGCAAAGTAGCATAAGTTGCCGAGCGGCTTCTATTTCCAACTCCGATAAGCTCATCGTCGGATTTGGTCTTATTTTTTTATTTGCAGATGAAAATTTAGCCATGGATATGAATATGATTGCGTATAGAGAGGAGAGAAAGAAAGAGAGAGGAGAGTTCAGTTGATGGAGTTTTTATAGAGAGACTTGTCGTTGGAGACAATTGCTAATGCATGAAAAAGACGCGTACGCAGGTCGGTTTAGGAAAAAACATAACGAACGAAATAACGTGTGGATCCCTATAATTTTATATTTTTCATCTAGTGACATAGTTTCTTTGTTTAGTTTATATGGGTCCTTAATCCTTATTGACGTAACCAAATTACCCTCATAATATTTATTTTTGACAAGAGTATTTATTAGCATTCGAGAATAATTTGAGCATTTACAAAGAGCCAAATAGGCTCCTCAAGTGGTTCGCGATTGCCAACCTCTCCTTAAATTTTGAGAGTGTAAATTAATGATTTATATTAGTTTAAATAAATTATTACTTATATATATTTGTAGATTGAATCCTTATTTAATCCAGAAACTTTTCTTTTGATTTTTGACGAGAATATATGTTAACATTAAAGAGTAATTCGAGCATTTAAGATAGTCAATGATCTGATTTACACAAATGGAGAACTTATGTCTTTGGTTGATAAACTGTAAGAGATTAAGGATACAGACGTTATTAGCCGTACAATCCTTTGGTAGTTTCATAATCTCTTTTGTCGTCTTGTTTTATGGGAAAAATATATCGCAATTTTTTTCCCAGTTAGTTTTAATATTACATCCTAAATCACTGCACTAATTTCAGGTGTTGTTTATTTTTTTATCTTAAATTTTTTTGATACAATTTTTTTTATCTTAAATTTGAATGGATTTAAATGTTACTGAAGTTGGAATAAATTTGAATGCTTACGTCTGAAAAATATGTTTGTTTTTAATTCATTGACATTTGAATATAAGTGGGGTAAGTTGTTTGTTTTTATAAACTAAAAACATCTCTTATGACTTTAAAAATATTATATATACTTGAAGTTTAAATAAGTATATATTTACAATATTTTTTTAGTACAATAATTTTTATATGTTATCAATATTTATAAGGTAAACATTTGATATATAATTTATAAAAAATAATTTTAATAACATTTTTTTATAATTTAACATAATATTTATACATAAGAAGTTATTATTTAATAATAAAAGAATTTGTTTAAAATTCAAATTGAATGCATGTTAAGTATTTAATATCAAATATAATTTAAGATCAAGTGAAATTTCAATATAGAATCTAATAGCTACGTAGGAAATAAATACATTTAATGAGGTTATTTGTGAGAAAAAATAATAATTTTCCATTTAGATTTTTTATTATTCAAATAAAAGTTAGGAAATTTTACTTTTTCATTCAGATAAAAATGTTTTACAATAAGACTTCAAATACAAAAACAAATAAGCCAAAATATCAAAACATTTTAAATTAAACAAAATTAAAACTTCACACATAAAAACAAACAACCTTTTACTCTTGATTGCTTGGTATTATTTATCTATAGTTTTAAGTGCTTATTAATTTGTAAATTATTTTTAATTTTTTTTGTTGTTGTTTGATTATTTAGTAGAGTTTTTAAAGATTAAATAAAACTATTTTGTACTAACAAAAGCTCAAATTTTGTATTTTTAGGAGTGAAGGTTGAAAATTTTTTCAAATTGTTAAAATATCTAAACAATCTTTACTTATCTGAAATATTATTTTATTCTTTTCATAACACAACTTTTAAAAAATTTACATATTAAAGTAATTTTATAATTTTTAATAAAAGTTCTCATTATTAACATTTTTTTGTGAAAACTCTATTTCTAAAACCTCTGCTAACAAAAGTTTTATTTAAATAAATTATATTTGAAAAATTATACTAAAAGAAACCATAAGTTATAGAGTTTTATTTTATTTAGTTATTTATTATTATTATTATTATTATTATTATTTTGTTGACACACCTTACGGTCAAGTTAAAACTCTCAAAAGTTTCCAATTTCCTCTCGTCTCAAATTTCTTTGCGGTATAGCACTGTGATAGCATTTTCTTGAATTTTGAATATAACAATAGTAACATAACCTTTTTAAATAAAAGTATCTTTTTAACAAAGATAACTGGTTACTCTCGTTACGCTTGTATACATATAATACCACTTAACATAACCTTTACAAACTATCGTCAGTATAAGGTATAATTATTATTTTTCAGTAAAAACAAGTCAGAAAACCCATTTAATGGTAAAAGATAACTGGTAAGGCTGATGGAGAAGAACTTTTCTAAAAATATGGGGGTGCACTTGTTATTTTCACGATAGTTCGGAAATGTAAATGTCTTTCGTTCTCATAAAAACTATGATGCTTTTTGCTGGATAACTAAAAACACTCATAATTTTAGTAATGTTGCTAATGTGAATTATTCATCAATTATTAGGTACATGCAATGTGAATTATGCTGATGGTAATTAAAAATCTGATAACCTTTTATAGATCAAGGAGTACTCTTCTGACATTTTTGAGAAATATAAGGATCACAAGTTGAAGTTGTGCATTTACAAAACCCTCGCTCATCCGACCGATAAGCTTTTTCTTTGAGCAACCTCTCTCTCTCTCTCTCTCTATATATATATATACACCCACAAAAATAATTGATTCTAAAAATTAAATAAAGCTGCAATACCATATATTATTAAGCTCTACGGCTAGCTTACTTACATTTCTTCTTCTTAGCACTTGAGCCAGCCACCGGCAGTGGGTTGCTTAAACTATAAATAGAATCAATGGAACGAAACTTCCTCTTTTTCCTCGACTTCATCAAACACTCGTGATCGTCATTGACCATAGTTGACATTAGTGCTTCGTCAACAACCGTACAACATGATAAATCTTCATCTGCGTCGCTCTCGTGTCGTCGTTCTTGTTTTTTACAATTATTCGTCTTCTTCTGCAAATCCAAATCCTTGCAAAGTTGTATCAGCTGCCGAGCAGCTTCTATTTCCAGCTCCGAGAAGTTCATCATGTTCAGATTTCTTCTCCTTTCTCCACTACTTATTGATGAAAATAATTTAGCCATGGCTGGTTAAAAATTAGAAATTAGAAGATGGGGTGGGGGTTTTATAGACAGCTTCTAATCAAACGAAATTGCATGAACAAGACGCGTAAGAGTCGGTTTGTGCTGCTTCTCTTCGGAGAAAAAAAAAATTGCATTTAATGATGTTGTTTTGCGTTTATGTGAATAAATTTAATTATTTAATTTTTATTATATTATAAAATTGGGTCTTTATATATATATATATTTTTTTTTTTTTTTACTTAAGAGGACAAGTCACGTTTTCGTTTTCCTTTTGTAACAAAGATTGACGAGTCAGGCAGCAGGCATTTTCATCTTTGAATGTGGTTGACAAAAATGCCCTCAATTATTGCCCAGAATTCCTTATGAAGGCGGGAAAGTAGGAAACAGATGCCCTTTGCCACAGAAATGCTGTTTGTAAACAAAATTTGTCGAAATGAATAAAGATTAAGATTAACCAAGCAAATTTTTTATATTTATATTTGAATAAAAGATTTAATTTAAATAATAATAATATTAGATAATAATGACCTAAATATTTAATTAATAAATGACAATACATTATTTTACTTTCATTACATAAAATCATTTTAATTATTTTACTTTAAATATATAAAAAAATATTTTAATTTTATTTAATTATTTATTATTTAGCAACTAAAATTAAATTAATAAACTTTATGTGATCATTTATTTTTAATTAAACACTAAATTCAAAAATAAATATAAAAACAATTACATTTGACATTAATAGATAAAATTATGTTATATTATACTATTTTATAATATGATTATATTATATTATAAGTAATGCTACACGTTCTAAAATTTTTGTTCCAAATAATTCGACATTCATTAGTTGGTTAATATTTTTAAAAAAATTTAAATGAATTAATTGTAAATTCCACATTATTTGTAATGATTATTTGAATTTAAAAATTTAGGATGTTGCATTATTGGAATGATATAACATATTATTATAATGTTTTATTAGTTAATAATAGTGTTTTATTAGTTAATAATAGCATATTATTAAAGGGGAAGGAGCAATAACCTCTCAAAATTAAGCTTATTTTTACACCATTTCTTTAACCTTAGATAAATGATTAATCAATGGTTAGGATTAGATGTAATTAATTACATCGATTGTATTTACAAGTAATTAATAATATAGATTTTTGGGCCGATATTTTCTCTCTCCAATTTACTCATTCCTTAATTCATTTTCTTTAATCTCTCATCGTCTCTTCTTTACGGTTTCATAGTACAACAAAAGCTTGCTGAAAAGAAAAATAGAAAAACTACAGAATGCTTCGAAAAGCAACAGTCGTTTCAGCCTTTTTTTTTTTTTTTTGGAAAAAATAAAATTTATTTTCGGTCTCTATTATTGTAAAATTAAAAGACCGGGAAACTTTAGAAGATAAAGCTTCATTTCGTATGCTAGCTTTGTAAAAAGTGAATCACAAATATTATGTCAGCTTAAGCCGCCATTATTGATCTATAATTTTGGTTGTGTGTGGAATTAATATTGGCTTAAATAAAAATTAATCATTTTCGTTTAAATAATTTTTTCGTACAAGTACATTTTGACGATCGATCATTGCATGCGTGATTCAGAAAAACATAAATTTCTTCAACTTCAAGTTAGCTGATTTAACTGGAGACCCATTACAAATGCATGAAAATATTGTCAATAAGTGGAAGTGAAAGAATTAATGAGAAGATGGAGATATGTGAAAAAATAAACGTCAAGGATTTTCTTATAATTTTTTTTTCTCGTAGTCTTTATTATTTTTTAATAATTAATCAAGTGTATGATAATTATTCTAATTTTTTTAATTATTATACACATTTAACTAATAATTGAAAAATAAAAAGGTATAGGAGAAAAAAAATTAAGAGATGATTTTAGTCTCAAAATAAAATAACAACGATGGAGAGAGAAGCAAATAAATAGGAGAGAGAAATGTTAATTAAGAATTACTAATTCTATACAGTTGAATTATTATTAAAAATCTATGTTATTAAATTGATTTAATTTGATCAATCAATTAGTTATAAATCTAAAGACAAATAAATGATGTAAAATTAAGTGTAATTTTAAGGGGTCACTGATCCTTCTCCATTATTAAATTATTTTTATACTATAGAAGTATTTATTTCATACTTAATTTCAAAACTTAATAATAAAACCCTAAAACATGAAAAAATTTAAATATTATTAATTTAATTTTAACATTAATATAAATTAATATTATTTTATATAATACAATCTATATTACATAAAATATATTATTATATTACATTTTAATATAACATATTATAATATAATATAATAAAAATAATACAATACAATATACTATACAAAACGCACCAACATTTACGTTTAACTCGATCTTGAATATTCACTAATTGGACTAAAATCAGTGTGTGCAAGTATTGTTGTGAGAGTTTATCACTTCACGTCACGTGTCCATCCACCGATTCGTTGGATACAGTTTAGTAATTTGAAATATACTTGGGCTAGTTATTCATGGCATGGGCTTGATCTCCTGCCTTCCGGACAGTTAAGTAAAATTCCAACGTCCATCGTCCGTCTGAATCCCCACCCCCCACGGAAGGGGGGCGGTTTACGATCCTCTTAGTACGTCAAGTCTAGAGAGGAAGGCCTACGTGTTCGCTTGGGCTTTACTATGGCCCAATATTCCTAACCGAGTTATCACCCCTTACTTTTTTCTTTTTAATTATTATTGACTGACATAATTAATTAAAATTTTCAGGTTATTTCATGATTAATGTACAACAGAAGGCAAGATCCTCATTCTTTGCTGTCATATTTCTTGTAAGAAAATAATAAAATCATTGACCTACTATGTAAATATTATTCAACATGTGAATATCATTCAACTTTGACAAAGCTTGACCATCTCTAATATTCAAGTATGACTAAATATATCCAATATGATTTTATAATACACTACTTGTTAAGGATGTTGAGGAGAGAGACTCTAGTTTTGATCAAATGCATATACAACCTCTCAATTCCTTGATCAAGATCTTGAATGCACAATTCCGACTCATATTAGCTGGTTTTGCACTTGGAAGATGTTATCAGATTTGCTTGTCTTGTTACCAAGACCAGTAACAAGGGAGATCATCGTCGCGGACCGCCCAAAATTCCAAGCCCGAGAGGCTAAATTTGCAAGAGAAGTAACTTATCGACACAATTGTGCGAGTCTTGAAGGCCATTTAGTTGTTGGCATTTTGATGATGATAATGAAGAAGATGCAACCTCTGATGATGCCTTTAATTTGCACAAAAGCTCATTGATTGCTGAAACAAAGGCGTGTGGTCTAGAAGGCAAACTGTTTGAGCGAGTATGGAGACAGAGAGAGCCATTTTAATTTATTGAAAAAAGAGAATGCTTATTTCACTAATGATGAATGATTAAATGAGTCCTCTAATTTGCCTTCTTCACATTTTACGTTCGTTCAATATAATACCAAGTGGGGTGCGGAGACATGAGGAATCTTAGCCTTTTAATAAATCAACAATTTGTAACGATCTTAATGTGGATCAAAGTGCGTTATCAGCAATGTTTATGCAATGTCTACCTCCCTCCAGCTTTCCAACTCACTCATGTAATACAATGATAATGATAACGATCAATGAGCTACAAATTATGCAAACACACGAGTGGCGGTGACATGCAAGAAAAGGCTTGCCACTTGTAAGAATCATGTAAAACGTGTGTAAAATTATTGTAATTCTCAACTTTCAGATTGATGAATCAATTTAAATTTGCAGGTACATCAAATGATTGCTTTGCAACTACCAGGCAAGATCTGCAAATTATGTTCGTCAATACTTTTAAATATGATTGTCATGCAATAAAAGACAAGAGTCCTACACTTGGCTGCTACATGTTTTTCTAGGAAAGGAAAATAAAATGTGACCTGTTAATCCTGCTAATAATTGATACAATGCCCTTTGTAACAGGACACCTAGCACATTTTTCGCCACTTGAAAGCCTTTGAGATCTAAGCCTACCATGTGAAAAGATCATTAAAAGTAGCTTATGTTGATCTTCTTTGATCTGTACACAACTGGAATCTTGACAACTCCATGTACCAAGAGACAATTGGAATCTTGACAACTTAGTTAATGATGTCTATTTTTTGAAATTGCATTCAAGTCTCTATTATTGGTATTATGTGTCTAATACTTGATCCATAGGTTTAAAAGAAGATTAATTTTTTACTCTGAATTTAAAGATTGAATCATTCACTGCTGAGATTAAAAAGATGATAGTCAATAAAAAAAAAATCCAATGAAAATTTGAAGATATTCCAGAATACATCACATAATACGTTGTGTTTGTATTCAAAATTATATGATTGGAGTTCTGTACAAGTATGATTCTGATTTACAAGTATGAATTAGGCAAAACCATTTTGTAATCTAATTGTTGAGGATGTTGAGAAGGGAGACTCGAGCTTTGATCAAACGCCTAGACAATGATTCGAGTCCTTCTTCGAGATCTTGAATGCTGGAATCCAATTCTTTAAGCTGGTTTTGCAAGCAAAAGATGTTATCAGATTTAATAGTCTTGTGACCAATGAGTGCAGCATCCATCTTCTCAAATTCCCCATTAATGTCTTTTTCGTCTTCTTCGTATGCTATTCTTTTGAGGCGGATTAGCTTTGAAACAAATGGGAAGCTGCTTAGCATTGATCCGGTCCTTGTCCCTGAGATGAGGGACAGTAAGGATTCAAATGCAGTGAAGGTGACCTCTTCAACCTCTTTCAACATGCTAACATGTTTCTCATTGATCGGAGATGAGCATTTGTATTCCATGCCTTTCAAATTCCCCAAGGCCTTATGGATTGTCTTTTTCACTGCCTTCCTAGAGGCTAAGTATTTCTTAACCTCACTTGTAAGCTCAGTTTCATCGCCTTTTCTTCTGCGCAACACTGATCGAAGTCCTTGCACTGATTCCTTAGATTGCAGCAACGCGTTTTGTGCAGTGCTGCAAATATCCAAGATCCTCAAAGATCCATTCAACAGCTCATCAACCAATTTCCTGTTACTGCCTTGGGATAAAGATTGTTGAATGAGGGGCAGTTGAAGGATTTTATCAACAGAATAATGTAAATCTTGAAGGGTATTCATGTTATGGCCTATAGTTGAAGCAGCCTGAGAAAACCTTAATCTGCTCAAAGTCTCTTCAACTTCTGAAGTGAATGGGTGTGATTTAGTCGGCAAACTGTTTGATCGAACATGGTAAGAGCCTGCCATTTTTTCGATATCTGTGAATGAGAAAGCTACAAGTTGAATTAATATTGCCTACGTTTGGTTGCCATATGCACATTATATATATCAACAGATGAGGGGGACAAGAGGAATCTCATCCTCTTACAAATATCAATTAGCAACATGATTTCGATCTTGATTTAAACATTATATCAGCTATTTTTATTCGTTGTCTCCTCCCATTAGCTCCTCAGCTTGTTTTTAATGCTTCAAATTGTTGCCTCTACAATAATATATAATATTGTTCCCTGAAAAAAGAACATGATTCTGTAACGCTCGTGCATTCTTGTAGTTTATTAATTTAATTAAGAAATGAAAATTAAAATAAAGGGCTATGCTTATTATCATGTTATGCTAATTAAAAAGAATGCATGAACACTGATCATTATATATATATAAAAAAAAAATCTTGTACAAAAATTTATATTCCAGTGCATAGACATTGCCTCCAAGAGAAAGACAGAGCTAGCTGGATCAATAAGAGGCATCATTTTCGTACTAAAAAAATTGAAGGGCAGAGAATATTAATAAATTAATATCAAGCTGCAGATCTGTCTTGTTTAATTTTAATTTGCTGGAAGAATTGGTAGCGGTTTGGAGACATGATGTTGGCAAAATTTGAAATGCATGGAGAAAAAACATGTCCCATCTTCTTCTAGCCAGGACAGAATTGGAAACTGGTTGTGCTTTAAATGTTGCTTGAGGTGCAAGTAACCGCTCTTGAATGTTCTCTGAAATTGCTGCAGCCCTTCATCTCCAGGCCAAAGTCATCATCAAAACTGAAGTTTTAGTATATGAACAACAGGGCGGGCAAGATCAACAGACATGACTCTATATTATCAGAAAATGATAATGAGGTTTGTAAGTGACATGCTGCGGTATTTGATAGTTAATGATAGCACCTTAATGAGCAACGCATTTGAGATTTATTTCTATCCTAGTAATGTATAACTCAACTTTGACCGACCTTTAAGACTAGTATAAGATGCTGAATAAAATCCCATTTAACCTCAAACTTTATTTTGAAACTTCAAAATCTTGCATGCACATCACAACTCCAAATTTTGCAGCTTGTTTTGCACATTTTCAAGTTTTCAGCATCAGTAGTATAGTTATTTTCCAGATTATTCTGCTATTGTTGTTCTATTTCTTAGCTTTGTATGTAACATTCGGAGACTATATATGTAGTTTGGGACTAATGGAATAAAGGCATGAAAAAAATGCTATTACTGCAATATTTCCACTTTCTTATCTCCTTCTATCTCAGTTTCTTTTCTTTGCTACAAATTCTACATATCACATATTTTATTTGATCTACAAATAACGTTAAACAGTAATCACTAGCCGTATATTTTGAATACATTTATACAAAAAAAAATGTCTCAAGTGTCATTCATAAAATTGTAACAAATAAGATAATGAATAATGATTCTAGCTAATACAATATATAGTAAAGCCTCTTTATAGTCATAATATTATGATCAAACTATTTTAATGACTATAAGGTAGTTATCAAGTGATATAAAGTAAAATATATATGCCACATTGATAATTAATTAATGAAGAATGTCAAATCCAATGTATGAAAATTGAGAAAAAAGATATACATAGTTTTAAAAAACTAGTAATTATATCTATATTGTCTTAGGAATATGCTAAATCATCTTAAAATTCTACAAATTAACCACTATCTCAAATAACTTCAGAAAAATATTTTATTTCATCTTAAACCTTTAATTGAATATAACATGTATTCGGTAATATATAAATAATTATTATTATGTAGAGGCAAGTTTCTTAAGACGGGATCCAAAAATATAATAACATACTACAATATAGATATAAATCAAAGTCCAAGTATTTGTATTAAATCAGCTCTATGATGGCAAAGTCCAAGTATTTGTGTCAAGAGGCAATGTGGTGCCTATTACTGGACCAAAAGAGCACTTAGCTTTGTATAGTTTTTATCCTTTTAAATTTGTAGGTAAGCATCACGTACAAGAATTATTTTTGCCCTCGATCGCTTGGTCATTTACTCATGATACATATTTATATAAAGCCTTATACAATAGCTCAGACAACTTTTCGAACCTCTACTTTTTGGTTGCCAAAAATATGCAAGAAATCAAATACGAAGAGAACTTAGTATTGAAAATTATCAACCACTAATTTTACACTGCTTTTAGCTTGAAAAATAAATTCCAAGAACACCTTGCACTGCTTTTAGCTTTGCTAGAAGCGATTACAAACTAATAACACAATAATTAAACGTTGCAATTAAAAGACATAACTGTAACACACGTACGTGCTTGTGATATAAGGACAAACGTGGCTTATTGCCTAGCTGCCTGCTTCATTTGATTGCACCAGCTAGCTTCACTAATTTGCTCACATGCTTGCTAGTAATCGGTGGCTGTGTAAAGTGAAAAATACTGAGGGCTGCTACATTTATCAATTTGGAAATCGAGAGCAAAACGGATAGAAGAAAAGAAAGAAACCGGGAGAAAGACGAGAAAAGAGAAGGAAAAAGAAAAGATGAAGAGAAATAAAAAAGAGGAGAGCCACGAGTGAGGAAAACAGAGAAAAACGAAGGAAAAGAGGGAGGCAATTAAAAAACGAAGGAAAAGAGAGAGGCAATTAAGAAGCCAATAGTGAAAAAGAGGTTGAAAAGAGGAATTGAGAGCAAATGTTTCAGAAAATGGAATCCGTAGTTAGATTTATATCAAGTGAATCACTGGGTAACGGATTTATGAAGTTTGAGCAACTATGATTTAGTTTACGTTATGCATTCTAACAGTTAATTTTCGACCTTGTGTTTAGGAGAAATCCATGTCCCCAGGAATCAAAAGCTCCAGCCCTAACAGAACAGTAATTGAGCTAGTTGTGAGTGGGTCTTATTATTACTATTATGGATTCCGTGAAGCATTTATATTTGGTAGTTTGATTTAGTATCATGTCATGATTATGTATATGCACATTATATAACTAATTGAGTCATAAGATGTGATTGTCAGTTACCATATGTGTACTCTTCGCGTTAAGTGCTTTGCACATGCATTTTGAGAATTAGATTAATTTGCCTGTACGACATAGTTAAATTTCACTGGGTACTAAGAGATTTTTCCCTCACTCTGCTTGTTCGATGATGATCCCTGTGAATATGGCAGTTATTTCATTCGGATACTATTTGGTATAGTTTTTTCATATATGTATTTATGATTGTCATGTTTGTTTATGTATTACGTTCAGTGCAGAGTTATGTTATATGATTATGCAGAAGCAGTAGTGCACTATATATATACGCATATATATATATATATATACTCTAATGAAACGTAAATATAAAAAGGTTTGTTGATAGAAGAAACTAGGTATTTGAATATTGATAATTTCATTGAAAAGTTTGAATGAATATAATGGTTTTGAGCCTCTGTTATAATAAGCTTAAATTTTGAATTACTATATAATGAAGAGTTGTAAACTATAGGACTTCTTGTTCGAGTAGGAAAATTTTGGTTTTTCTCGTTCTTTCTCTTCGATAAGAATAGGGATTTGAAATGATATAAATTCCTCTTCATTCTGTTGTGCTCAGCGAAGGAACTGCCTAAGCATACTTTTTCGGATCCGAACTTCTTTGTTCTTTTAAAGACTTTGCTTAAATTTCGCAAATTTACCTAAATAAATAAATCTAAAATATTATTTTATAATAGAATTCTTCTATCCGAAATAAGAAAGGAAAAATAAATGGAATCCAAATCAGATCTCTAAAAGAAGAATAAGGAAAAAAAAATCTTAAAACATCAAAATGACCAAGAAAGAAGTAGAATTTCTAGTTCGAGCATGGACTAGAATGGCACAAGCATTCTAAGTTTTGTTCACCTCGTCATAAGCTTTAAAATAATATGTTATATGACTAAAATGGACATATGTAGCCTAAGTTATTCCTTTTGGAAGGTATCTGCTTGTGATATGCAACTATCTTATATCTGCCCATTTTACTTAAAAAAGAACTAATCCTTGAGTTAGGCGTTGACATAACTTTTCATCATTGGGATGATACTTGAACAGATCAGCCATGTTGAAAGTGTGATAGATATTGCAGTTACCTGGGAGTTCGAGCACATAAGCATTGTCATTAATCTTCTATCCTATATGAAATGGGCCACACTTGCAATTCTCCAATTTAGTGAGAATAGTAGAAAAACGATTGCACTGCATATATGCCATCACTAAATCACCTTTCTGAAACACTTTCTTGCATCGGTACTTGTCTACCTTAGTCTTGTACTTAGCATTAATAGTCTTTACGTGAGCTCAAAGCTCAATATGAATCTTCAGAGCTTTCTTTAGTGCATTATCTGTTGCCTTACTTTCTCCAACTGCAGCTACTGTTGGCATGACAGTCAAGTCACAAACATGGTGTGTGGAACAAGTATAGACAATCTCAAAATAGGTCTTGCTAATTGATCGATTTACTATACTATTGTATGCATACTTGACTTGAGGCAATGCAACTTTTTAGTTTTGTTGCTTGTCATTACAGACATAGTGCAATATGTTGCCCAAAGTTAAATTGACCACTCCTGTCTGCCCATCTATCTGTGGATGGAAAGTACTACTAAACTGCAGCTGTGTACCAAACTTATCCCAGAGATGACGCTAAAATTTACTGATGAATTTCATATTTTTATCTGAAGTTATAGTATTTGGAACATCATGCAAACACACCATCTCTTGAAAGAACAAATGGGTTATGGAAACAGCGTCTTCAGCCTTTTTACAGGCAATAAAATGCGTCAATTTCGAAAACCTATCCACTATACCCATTATAGAATCGCGATCCATCCTTATGTATGTTAACCCTAACAAAAAATTTATGGATAGATCCAGCTAAATAGATTTTAGAACAGGTAATGATAAGTATAAACCTATATTTTGCGGGTGCCCCTTGCCTTTTTGGAAAACCCAACATCTCTCTACACTTTTTCACATATCGTTTTTCAACTACAACCAATAATAATATTGCTCCAATAGACGCCTCGGTCTTATCTTGCATACAAACCAATAACTTCATTGACTGGAGTTACCTGTAAATTTACTCGCCTACTATGTATTTGCCACTTTATTTTACTGTCCAGACTTGTACTTTAGAACAAAAGTGAACTTTTGCATATAACTCACCTATCTCACGTGCATCTTACTCAAATTCTACTGACTATTGAAGTACTTCAATGTTTGATGGTCACTATAGAGCACAAATTCCTTCTGAATCAAGTATTACTCCAAAGTCTTCAATGCCCTAAGAATGAAATAATACTCTTGGTTGTAAGTCGACCACTTTTGTCATGCTTCATTCAACTTCTCACTCATATACTTAATTGGTTGTCCTTCTTGAGAAAGAAGAGCCCAAATTCCCTTACGAAAGCATCACACTCAACTTTAAACAACTTATCAAAATTTGGCAAGGCTAACATATAACTCGTATACAACTTTTACTTGAGTAAAAAAAAACTTGCCTCTTCTTCTTATCTATATTTAAACTTTCATTTCTTTAAGTACTCTGTAATAGAGGCGGCTATAGTGTTAAAACCACGAATAAATCTTTTATAAAATATTACTAGCACATGAAAATTCAGTTTCACCCACTGTCTTGGGTGTAGGCCATTCTTTAATGGCTTGCGTCTTCAAATCAATAACTCAAATCCCATCTATACTAACTATAAAACCCATAAACTCCATATACTTTGTAAAAAGCTATATTTCTTCAAATCAATGTAAAATTTATTTTTTGTAACACCTTTATAATCATTCTTAAATGCTTCAATTATGTCACCACATCCACAAAATAGACCACAACAAATTTATAAGAAAAAAGATTTAAGAACCTGATTTGTCAAGTGCATAAAGGTACTCGGCACGTTTGACAACTTGAAAGGCATTGTAAACCACTCATACGACCTTTCATTCACCTTGAACAATGTCTTCCACTCATTTCTAGGCCTAATTCAAATCTGAATATACCCACTGCGTAAGACTATCATCAAGAAAACCTGAGCACCATCTAATTGATCCAGTAAACCTAAAACATCAGAATAAGAAACTGATATTTCACTATAATCTATTAATCCATTTACTGTCCACATACATACGCTAACTCCTATCCTTATTCGGCACTAACAAAGTTGGTACAATGCATGGACTCATGCTCTCACGAATGAATCCTTATGTAACAATTAATCAACACGTCTTAGTAAAATTGCATGCTCATGAGGACTCTTACTATAATAGGGTAAGTTAGGTAAAATTACAGCAGAGAATAGATTTATATGATGCTGGATATCTTGTAAAGGTGACAGCCCATGTGGTATTTCTGATAGTGTAATATCAGCGAACTGAAGCAATAATGGTTGTACCTCATCAGGGATATTTTTTACCATAACAATCATCTTCTAGATGGCTGTTCACAATAAATAGAAAATTTTTCTTTTAGCCTTCAGATTGTTCTTCTTATTCATTAAAGGCACCAAACAAACCTTTTTAATGTTTCACCAGAGCTTGTATATATTATCCATTTCTCTATGGACCACATCAATATCAAACTACTAAGGTCTGCCTAATAACAGATGACACACATCCATATCCACAAAGCTTCTTCATCATTCCCATCCTTAATGTTATTTACCTCTACCTTATCGACATCAGCCTCCACTAAATTTAAATTTCACTACTACAAAAAAGGATATAAATGACGTTTAAATCAACCATACGATGACGAAGTAAAAATAGTCATCTTTATAACAATAATCTAAAAAAAAAAATACAAAAGATGACACGTAAAAAGAGTCATCTAATAAGTACCACAAATGACTCATTTTCAAAAAAAAAAAAAAAAGTCATCTAATGTTGTATCATAGATGACTCATTTTCTCAAAAAAGAAATCATCTAATGTTGATTTTTAGTGATTTTTATACTAAAAATCAACAACAGACTTCACCCTATTATAAATAAATTACTAAAGATATGAAGTGATTGTCATTATATTATTATTATTTTTATATGCTAACCAGTAGTGTGATAAATTTTCTTTAAAATGGTGTAGTATAAAAATAAATATTCATCAAGCAATTGCATTAATTATATATAAATATGGTACATTGCAATTCCAAAAATAAAGTAACTAGATATCCATAACTCTTTTTTCTTAAAAGAAAAATACTACATTCTTCACAATAACTAGATTTCCATGACTATTTTTCCTTAAAAGAAAACTATTACATGCTTGACAAGAACAATAGACTAGTTGGCTACTCCAATAATCATTCCAAAGCAAGAGAGAGTTGGAGTATGAAACTTTTTGATGAGCCTTCTTTTGTTACAATGTCAAAATAACTGAAATAATTTCATAAATCCTTTTAATGCCTTATTCGAAACAAAGACAACAACAAAGATATATATAATAAATAATTCTATTCATTACTAACCTTACAAAGTCATTGTATTACAAAATTTAGTGAAAAATATTCTCCTGTTTGTACTCTGTCCACTCTAATCTCGCTTCAACAATATATTTTTGAGTATAACTGTCTCGTCCAACAAACTATATATCATATAGAGCATAGACAGTATTAATACACGCATTATGACTCCACTACCACATAGTCTATTTTGCAAACCAATGATTTGTCACTGTTGAGTCTAGAAATAACCCGCTACCTCTGTTCTTTTAACTTTTTCGCCCTAATAATCACTAAGCCCAAATCCTAAATTGTATCCATGATCTCATCTTGTATCTCCTGCTTTAACCCACCAATATATTTCATAATTGTCCAGAATTTTGACTGCTCTATGTATAGATGATAAAATTCTTTTATATATACATCCATACTATAATTTTCTTGCCTATAATTCTAATACTTGAAATACAAATGCTGCTGATAATTTGCTGGTAGGAAATACTTCTTTCTCTTCTTCTACATCTTAGGCCATGATTTAATAAATTACTTCTAGCAGCTCTTCTTCAGTCTTGTAAGTATTACCACCATGCAGAAGCTACGCCCTTCAATTTGAAAGCCAGAAGCATAACCCATTTGTCTTTAGAAACCTTTATATACTCAAAAAAATTATCCATTATTGATATCCAATCTAAGAATTCTTGAACATGCATCTTACCATAAAAATCTTAAATGTCAAAGTCAATTTTGTAATCTGAACTCTTTCCACGCCTCATATCATCCTCCACAAATTCTTCTTCTTCAGAATTGCTTTCTAACTCCTTATGTGTGAGCACTGACACTCATCGCACAGGACCTAAATTTTAAGGCACTATTTTACTGTTGATGTGTTGAGCTTTTATTTCTTGATTGATCCTTTGAAATATCTCTACGTGGTTGACATCTTCAGGTTGTTCACCACGATTAACTCCTTGAGGTTTTTCCTCGCAATTAACTCTTTCTTGTTGATGCCTCGCTCGATTTTCATCCATGGAAAGTCTAAGACTCTTGATTTCCTGCTTTATCGCCATCAATCTTGGGTTATACATATCCTCCATTACTTGTAAGGCTGCTTCTACAGCTATTTGTCTAACAACCTCTATAGTTTGTGCCTACATCCCTTGATCATCGTCTTTTGGACGGTTGCTTCTTTGTTCATATGGTCATACCATGATGACAAGTGAACTTGCACTGATACTAACTGATGAAACAAAAACGTAAATGGGTTTGTTGATAGAAGAAACTAAGTTTCTAAATATTGATAACTTTATTGAAAAGTCTGAATGACTACAAATTAAGGTTTTGTGCCTATTTTATAACAAACATAAATATCATGAATTTACAAAAAAGATAAATTTAAAATATTATTCTATAATAAAATTCTTCTGTTCAAAATAATAAAGGCAAAAAAAAAAACGGAGTCTAATTCGATATTTAAAAAAAAGAAAAAAAAATTCTAGAAGAATTAGAAAAATTTGGAAAAAAAATCTTAAAACCTAAAAATGACTAGGAAAGAAATGAAATTTCCCATTTGAAGGTTGACTACTATTCTGAATTTTGTTCATCTCGTCGCAAACTTCAAAATAATATATTATATGTCTAAAACGGACACTTATAACCCAAGTTATGCCCTACGAAAGATGCCTTACGGAAGATACCCTGCTAGAAATACGCAACCATCCTATATCACTCATTGAGCTGCAAGTTCGCCATTTTTTTATTTACCATATTTCTCCTAGGTTTTCGCAGGATTTCATGTAGTTCAGTTTCTAATTAGTTGAGGTGCGGACATGACATGCATTGCTACGTGACTTGCATTTGTGGAATGTTTATGTTCTTGTGTATATATATTTAGAATGTATGTATGTATAGTAAGATGTAAATCATGCACATTTTGATTTTTTTTTTATGAGGCCAAAGCCTGTTCATATGTTAATAGTGGAGACTTGAGAGGAGTTTCATATATATGTATTCATGGATTAAGTCATGTTATGAGCTTTAGATATATACATGAAACAACTAATATAGTGAATCAGTGAGTTTAGAGTCACAGTGTGTTGCTTGGTATAATTGTCCAAAAATATATGTATGGGACAATTTCTAAAAATAAGGGAGTATGTGTCCTCGCCAAACCAAAGTGTGTTGCTTCATAACTATTAGTTTTAATTTTTATGACTAGAATGGAGAAACTGAGACCGGAGAAGCTTGGTACGTAGGCTAAAATATTGGGAACAGTAACGGGAATGGGAGGAGCAATGGTGCTTACTTTCTATGAAGGAGCTGAATTTACTATTTGGTCAAAACGTATTAACTTATTGCACCCATATAGCACAATGGCACCACTACTACTACGACCACCGCCACCACTAAGAAATTTCCATAGCTATTTGTTGTGCTCTTTGGCTTCTCTCGGTGCTTCTTTCTCTTTCGCAGCTTAGCTGATCATTCAGGTCATAATTTCAACAACCAAATAACACTTTTGTTATTTATATATAATATATGTTCTGTATATGTCAACTTTGTAATTAGTATGTACGGCGTAAGTAATTAATATATATATTTTTGTTTAATTTATGTTCAGACTAAGATGAGTAAGAGGTACCCATGCCATTACTAAAGCACATGTACAGCCCTAATGTCTTTGATGTGATCAATCCAGTGTACTGTTTTTGCATTATGCACGAACAGAGAATGAAAAGAATGGAAATTGAGGTGGAATATTAGACTATATAGAGCTGGTTATTCGGTGTAATATGTAGTAAATTTTATTTTAAATTTTAACACTCCATCCAGAGGTAGCCATTTTGATTTATGAATAAAGAGAATGCTTATTTCGCTAATGATGAATGATCAATCGTGTCATCTAATTTGCCTCCTTCACATTTTGCATCTGTTCAATATATAACAATAGGGGTGAGGAGACATGAGGAATCTTAGCCGTTTAAAAAATCAACAATTTGAGCATGATTTTGATGTGGATCAAAGTGCATTATTAGCAATGTCTATGCAATATCTCCCTCCCACCAGCTTTCCAACTCACTACTGTAAATACAATAATAATGATAATGATCAATGAGCTGCAAACTATGCAAAAATACACGAGTGGCATTGACATGCAAGAAAGTGCCTGCCACTTGTAGATAATCGTGTAAAACGCATGTAAAATTGCTTATTTAATGCTCAACTTTTAGATTGATGAACCAATTTAAATTTGCAGATACATTCTATGGTTGCTTTTGAATATGATTGTCATGCAGTAGAAGACAAGATTCCTATACTAGGCTGTCACATGTTTTTCTAGTATAGGAAAATGAAATGTGACCTGTTAATTCTTCTAATTATTGATACAGTGCCTTCGTAACAGAGAGACATCTAGCACTTTTTTCGCCACTTGAAAGCCCTCGAGATCTAAGTCTTAACATGTGGAGATCATTAAAAGTTTCTTAGGTTTGATCTTCTTTGATCTGCAGACAACCGGAATCTTGACAACTTCGTGTACATATATTAAACTGTTGGCAGCTAAATATGCAGATGAATTCGCGCAAGGCCACAAGACAGCGAGAGCATTTTACTTGATCAATAGGTTTTACAATAAGATTAATTTTTCACTCTTAAAAGATTTAACCCATTTACATGTTGAATCATTCACCCCTGCTATTAAAAAAATGATAGCACAAAAAAATTGGAGATATTCCAGAATATATCACATGATACTTTGTGTTTGTATTCAAAATTATATGGCTGGAGTAATGTACAAGCATAATTCTCATTTACAAGTATGAATTAGGTATAAACATTTTGTAATCTAATTGTCGAGGATATTGAGAAGGGAGACTCGAGCTTCGATCAAACGCCTAGACAATGATTCGAGTCCTTCTTCAAGATCTTGAATGCTGGACTCCAATTCTTGAAGCTGGTTTTGCAAGAAAAAGATGTTATCAGATTTAATAGTCTTGTGACCAATGAGTTTAGCATCCACCTTCTCAAACTCATTAATGTCTTTTTCATCTTCTTCGCATGCTATTCTTGTGGGGATTAGCTTTGAAACCAATGAGAAGCCGCTTAGCATTGATCCAGTCCTTGGCCCTAAGATAAGGGACAGCAAGTATTCAAGTGCAGTGAAAGTGACCTCTTCCACCTCTTTCAACATGATAACATGTTCCTCGTTGATCGAAGACGAGCATTTATTTTCCATGCCTTTCAAATTCCCCAAGACCCAATGGATTGTCTTTTTCACTGCCTTCCTAGTGTTAGGAAATTTCTTCCTGCATTGCTGTCATCCATAAAGTAACATATAAGCTGTTTGAAGCTTCATGGAAAGTTGATAGTTCTCCATCCTCTGTTAAAAGACAATATGCAACGTTGATCTCTGTAACGTACTATGAGTGCCAAGTTGGTGGTCATTTCTCTCGAGTTGACCGACGAATTTCTAAAGCCTCAAAATCGACTGGTTCTTGTTCCTCGTGCTCTAGTGCTGCTTCAGCTTCTGAATTATTTTTCACATATACCGGCATAGTCTCTGACTTTTCTTTCACAGTGCTATCATCCATATCTCTCTTTCGCAGTTGATCTTCTACAAAGATAACATCTCTGCTGATGACAATCTTGTGGGCAGTGGGATCCCATAGATGATACCCCTTTATACCATCAGCATACCCCAAAAAGATACACCTCTTAAATTTTGGATCTACCTTTGTTCTTTCTTAGGCATTATACATTACATACACAGGACATCCAAATGTATATAAATGAGAGTAATCAGCTGGCTTACCTGTCCACATCTCCATCGATGTCTTCAACTCAATAACTATTGATGGAGACCGATTTACCATATAATGAGCGGTTTGGTCGCTTGATTCAAAATGAGTTAGGTAGACCAGCGATCCTCGAGCATAGCTCTTATCCTCTCTATAAGAGTTCTGTTCATCCGCTCCGCCACTCCATTTTATTGAGGAGTGTATGTCGTTGTAAATTACCTCTGAATACCTTCTTGCTTACAGTATGCAAGAAATGTACCATCTCTATACTCTCCACTATTATCTGTTCTTAAGCACTTGATCCTTTTCCCGGATTCAAGTTTAACCCACGCTTTGAATTCCTTGAATACTGGAAACACATCTGACTTTTTCTTGGTTGGATTCACCTAACATCTTCTGGAGTAATCATCAATAAAAGACGAAGTACTTTGTACCTACTTGGGATAAATCCGGTGATTCCCAAACATCAGAATGAACTAAGTCTAGAATGCATTTACTTCTAGCATGAGATCTGCGCTAAACTTTAATCTATGCTGCTTACTTATAACACAATGCTCGCAAAATGGTAAACTTACCAATCTTCGAACCTTATTCTGACAAGTGGCCAAGTCTTAGATGCCACATCATCGCTGACTCTTCTCTATTTGACACGACACATGCATCAACTTCCTGTAGTGTTTCTCCTTGAAGCATGAATAGATTACCAATCTTTTCTACCTTCATTAATACAAGCGCTCCTCTGACATTTTTATCATTCTATTTTCAATATGGACTTTGCACCCAAGACTATCCATTTGTCCCAAAGACAATAGATTTTTCTTTAGGCCTTTGACATATCGTACCTCCTGAATTGTGCGAACTGTACCATCATACATTTTTATTTTGACAGTAACAATACTAGCGAACTCTAAGGTATGGTTATCGCCCATGTACACAGATCCTCCTGAGATAGGTTCATATGTATGGAACTATTCTCTCCGAGAGGTCATGTGCCATGTTGTTCCTGAGTCTATAAGCCAGACGTCAGCTAATTGCTTTCCACCTTCTGTAACAGCTACTGCCTCGCTATAGAGAATTTCTCCATCATCTGAAGTACTAGCCACATAACCCTGAGCATGTGATAACTCAGGTGCTTTACTCTCTCTACTCTTCTGATTGCTCCAACACGCTTTCTTCACATGCCCTCTCTTGCCACAATTGTAGCATTTCACATTCTTCTTACTTCTGGACTTTGATCTACTATGATTGTAACTCCCACTGGGGCCACGTTCTGTTGATCTCCCTCTCGTCACCAATAGTGCTTCAGCTTGCTGCGAACTTGCATGTCTATCTTCCTTATTCTTGCGCCTGCTTTTCTCGTTTAAAATGGAGGCTGCAACATCATCGAAAACTAAACTTTCCGTCGGGTTGTTGTTTGTCAGATTGATGATGAGTTGATCATACGAATTTGGTAGACTTTGAAGTAGAAGCTTCGCATGTTCATTTTCCTCTATTTTGTGACCTAACGTTGTGAGTTGCGAAAATATAGTCTTCAAAGTGTTGATATGGTCAGTCACTGATGTAGATTCCGCCATGCGAAGAGTATAGAGTCTCCTCTTTAAAAAGATCTTGTTGTGCAGCTACTTAGCCTCGTACAATTTTGTGAGAATATCACATATTTCCTTCGCTGTCTTTTTCTCTGCCACACTAGATAACACCTCGTCTGCAAGTGTTAAGTGTAGATCAGTAATTGTATTACCGTCTATCTCGTTCCACTTGGCATCATCAGTTATCTTTATGGGTCTTTCTCCAATTGCTGCCAAACAATTGTTTTTTCTCAGAATAGCTTTCATCTTCATTTTCCACAACGAGAAATTATTCCCGTTGAACTTCTCAATCTCGTATTTTGCCACCATTATTTTCACCACGAACTACCTTTGTTAGGACTGGCTCTCACTGTTTCACGTGAACAATACCGTATATATGAATAATAACCATATAGTAAACAGTAACTGTATATGTGAACAGTAACCTCGCGTGAACAGTAACTCGATTCCAAAAAATGCAATCAAGGCTCTGATACCACTATTAGGAAATTTACGGGTGAAATAGGGCCACAGCTAAAATGAAATTGGAAGAAAAATAAAGAACAAGCACAAACTAGGACACCAGAAATTACGTGGTTCGGCTTATAGCCTACATCAACGGGCGAAGACAGAAGGAAATAATTTTACTATACTGAAAAAATAACAACTTCTCTCTAATAATAGAAGAGAATAATTATACACTCTCTATAACTATGAGAAAACTATTCTCACTTCCCAATACCTCAATTACACCTAATACTAAGAGCACTTATTTAACTCTCAAAATTCTCTGTAACACAAGAGGAAATAAATTTTCTGAGATAATTGAAATGAGGGAAGAGGTTCTCTTTTTATATCAACATTTTGGCTACTGTTCATGCCTCTTTTATTATTATTATTATTATTATTATTATTTATTTATTTTAAATATTCAACACGGTACCACGTAATTAGAGAGAAGTTGTTATTTTTCTAGTATAGTAAAATTATTTCCTTCTGTCTTCACCTGTGGATGTAATCTATAAGCCGAACCACGTAATTTCGGGTGTCCTAATTTGTGCTTGTTCTTTATTTTTCTTCCAATTTTATTTTAGCTGTAGCCCTATTTCACTCGTAAATTTCCTAACACCTAGAGGCTAAGTATTTCCTAATCTCACTTGTAAGCTCAGTTCCATCGTCCTTTCGTCTGCGCAAAACTGATTGAAGTCCGTGTACGGATTCCGTCGATTGCAGCAATGCATTTTGTGCAGTGTTAGCTAATATGCAAGATCCTCAACGATCCATTCAACAGCTCGTCAGCCGATTTCCTTTCACTACCTTGGGATAAAAATTGTTGACTGAGGGACAGTTGAAGGATTTTATCAACACAATCATGTAAATGTTGAAGGCAATTCATGTTATGGCCTATAGTTGTAGCATCCTCAGAAAAACTTAAATCTGTTCAAAGACTCTTCAACTTTTGTAGTGAATGGATGTGACTTAGTCGGAAAACTGTTTGATCGAACATGGTAAGAGGCTGCCAATTTTTCGCTTGCTGTGAACGAGAAAGCTACACGTTAAAATAATATTAACTACATTTGGTTAGCACATGCACATTATGTATATCAACAGATGAGGGGGAAAAGGAATCTCATCCTCTTGCAAATATCAATTAGCAACATGATTTCGATTTTGATCTAAACATTATATCAGCTATTTTTATGCATTGTCTCCTCCCATTATTAGCTCTTCAGCTTGTTTTTAATGCTTCAAATTTGTTGCCTCTACAACAATATATAATATTGTTCCCCAAAAAAGAACATGATTCTGTAAAGCTCGTGCATTATTGTAGTTTATTAATTTAATTAAGAAATTAAAATGAAAATAAAGGGCTATGCTCATTATCATGTTATGTTAATTGAAAAAAATGCATGAACACTGATCATTATATTAAAAAAAAAAATTGTACAAAAATTTATACACCAATTGCATAGACATTGCCTGCAAGAGAAAGACAGAGTCAGCTGGATCAATGAGAGGCTTCATTTTCGTAATAAAAAAAAAAAAATTGAAAGGCAGAGTATATTAGTAAATTAGTATCAAGCTGCAGATCTGTCTTGTTCAATTTTGCTTTGCTAAAAAGAATTGGTAACGGTTGGGAGACATTATTTTGGCAAATTTTGGAATGCATGGAAAGTAAAACACGTCCCATCATCGTCTAGCCAGGACAAAGAATTGGTAACTGGGTTGTGCTTAAAATGTTACTTGAGGTGGAAGAAACCGCTCTTGAATGTTCTCTAAAATTGCTGCAGTCCTTCATGGCCAGGCGAAAGTCATCATCAAAACTGAAGTTTTAGTATATGAACAAGGGGGCAGGGAAGATCAACAAACATGACTCTATATTATCAGAAAGTGTTAATGAGCTTTGTCAGTTACATGCTGCAGTATTTGATGGTTACCCTAACACGCAAACAGATAGCACCTTAATTACCTTAATAAGCATAAAGCATTTGAGATTTATGTCTATCAAAGTAATATAACTCAACTTTGATCAGCCTTTAAGCCTAGTATAAGCTGCTGAATAAAATCCCATTTCACCTTAATTTTGAAACTTCAAAATCTTGCATGCATATTACAAATCCAAAATTTGTAGCTTGTTTTGCACATGTTCAAGTTTTCTGCATGAGTAGTTGACTCGACTCTCCCGACCCTTTTGTTTGAGGCGAATAATGCAATAACCATTGTATTACCTATTTCATACTTGTATCTAAAACTTATAACATGACTTATATATTATTTCTAATATATTATAGCTAAGACTCTTTTCTTTTGATTTTTGACAAGAATATATGTTAACATTAAAAGGTAATTCAAGGATTTAAGAAAGTCAATGATATATTTTATACAAATGGGAAAATTCTGTCTTCCATTGAGAAACTGTACGAGAATAAAGATACCGATGTTATTAGCCATAAAGGAGGAGTCCTTTTGACGTTTCATAAACTCTTTTTTCGTTTTGTTTTATAGGAAAATATATCGCAATTATTTTTAGGAGAAAATATTTTTGTCAACTTCTTGTTGTTTTCCTAATAAGTTCTAATATTACATGTTAAATCATTGTTTACTTATTTACTTACATGTTTAATCTCATGAGTTTTTTCTTCAAATTTTTTTATTATTGTTTGATTATTTTTTGAATAAAGTATTTAAAAATTAAATAAGTTATTTTGTATATACTAGCAACAACTTAAATTTTGAGTTTTTAAAAGTAAAAGTTTAAACACTACTACAAAATAAAGCTTTTATGACAGAATTTTTTTATTAGATGTTTGGGACTGACAAAGATTTATGACAGATACATGCGCATTAAATTTTTTTGATAGATACAAATAGATATAAGGAAAATTTTGATTACTAATAAAAATTATTGACAGCGTCACAGAATGATAATTAAAGTGCTTCTTGACATAATTTTTATCGTGGAATTAAATCTTCATGCCACGTCGATATAAACAAATGATTTATTTATTTATTCTTTTTTTATTCCACATCAATAGTAAATAAGGACCTTATTTTGCCACGTATGCAGATAAAAAATTAATTCGATTTTTTTAGGTAGTGGCGCATTTTTTTATGGGGCTTAAATTTTAGATTTTAGGCGCTTTTTTTTCTCACAAACTATTGTTAAAAGATTGACTTGAATTAAAACAACATAGTTTTATACCGATTGAATGTAATCGTTTTACTAAATGGCAGGTAAAGATTGCAACTATTTTGACTAAGTAAATTTTTTTTCCTCTTCTCATTCTCTCCTCTCAACAACCCTCACTCTCATAAAAAGAAAAAAAAACATATACTTCATGCTTTAACTAACAAAATCAATTCTCTGCAATTGAAAGATGGAATTTGGGAATAGTTCTAAAGCTTTTATTTCGTTAAAGAAAATTCATTGTTTGCAGAATGATTGGCATGAGCTTCTGAATCTTTTAAAGTTTATCCTACAATTTAGGTAAAAGTTGCCCCACATTTCATATTTTTTTTTGTAATATTTGTGTTGATTATGTTTAATGGTGCCAAAAATTTTGGGACTTAGAGTTTGCAATCTTTTTGTCTCTTTATGCAAAATTGTTTGGCTTCATTGCTAAGGGAAACATTTGAGGGAAATCCATGTTAGCAAAGAAACAAATTGAATTAAAAATGAGTGTGGTCCCTTTTCAATTTTTAGGGTATTTGAAAATTTGTAAATGTAGAGGCTTTTAATAGATAAAAGACTGCATCTTTTTGCTTCCACGTATATAAATTATGGTAAAATTATAGTAATTTTGTAGAATGCTAGTGATTCCTTGAACTGGGTTTTTTACTTCAGAACATAGGGTGTTGGTTTTTTTGTTTGGCTTATTTTTTAATTTTGGTACATATAGCTTTCTGTATTTTCTAATCCATGACAATTAAATTTGAGCTCGTTGGAGTCAAATATTTGTTTTGTTTCATAATATGCGCTTTTATTTTTTGCTTCACACCTTTTTGGCTTCAGGCTTGTCTTCGATTATTGCTGGTTTACAGAATTATGGATTTTTTCTTACAGCTCTTCTAGTTTTAAATAAGATAATTTCTTCATTATAAGTTATTTTGTGTGAATAGAGTTGATTTGATTTAGATTTTTTGCCTTGTATTAAGGTTCTTTTTTTTACCTGGATTATTTGATATTGACTTTTAATAATATTGTTTGTTTATATATTTGTTAGCTATAGGTTTATGGACAACAAGATATCAGTACATATATAACAATAGAGGATTGCACTGTCTTGACGTATTTAGAGGAGTTGACAGTAAAGGGGATTGAGATCTCATGCAAGCATATGTTTTAAATATTAGTAGTGTTTAAATCATTGCATAACCTATCAAATTTTCATACGCACAGGAAGTTGCATGAGGAAACGAAGAGGATTGGGATGATGGAAGTATAAATTCATAAATCCAGTTGTTGTCTCCCTAGCTGGTCGAGTAAATACCAACAAATCTCAGATTGAAAGAACAAAAGTTTTTGTATCCCAATTGGAAGGAATCCAATCTGGACAATTGTGCTTCATGCCATATAATCCTAAGTAAGTACTTCACTCAAGTATAGAGTCTTAAGATTTTATTTAATCACATTTAAAAAAAATCATTTGCTATCATCATAGTTTAATTTGTTGTATATTTCACTAGAGCCTTGTTGTTATTGACGTGGATTCTAAAATAATATATATTTGGATCCAAAGTAATAATAGAAAATGGATAATTAAAATTGAAAAAAATATAAAAATTCATAAAAAATGGTAAGAAATATTTATCATCCACATAGATTTGCCATTGTGACAAAGACTTTTTATCTATTTATGACAGAAATAAATGGCACATTACCGTAATGTTAATGGCCACATGTGGCACATTTGCAAATTAATTTACATGTACAAATATGTCTGATTCCACGTTAGTTTTATTTAAAAAATTATAATTGACATGTCAGCCAATTGTAGGACCAAATCAATTGTCAAATAGGATGTCGCATCAGCAAAATATTGTACAAATAAGTTGCTACCTGTAAGTTGAGCTAAAATGAATATTTTTAACAGAGTTTCTTGACAATTATTTTCTGTCAAAAATCAATAAACATTCTGTCACGACATTCTTACAGTGGCTTTTGTGATAAAAAATAATTATGTTAGTAACATGATTTGTGACAGAATAATTTTATAAAAAATGTGCCACATGTGACAATCTTATTTGACAATCTTATTTTTATAATATAATTTTAAAAAAAACTTACATATTAGAGTAATTTTATAATTTATAACATTTTTATAAAAAGCTCTCATTAGTAATCGAACAACAAAAATCTTTTTGTTGAAAGTTCTATTTGTAAAAGCTTCAAGCTTTATATAAATAAGTTTTATTTAAAAAACTTAACCAAAGGAACCTTACGTTTAATAGAAGTCTTTTTTTTAAAAAAAAAAAAACACATGTTAAGGTTATGTTAGAGTTTCCAATTTTCTCTTTCATACAACACTATGGGAGCGCTTTCTTCAATTTTCAATATAACAACAGTAAAATAATCTTTTATTTAATTATCTTTTTAACAAAGACACTAAACATTTCCTAAATATCTAACTCTTGCATACATATAATATTCATTGAATTACTAACCTTTATGAACTATTTTCCAGTAAATGGTATAATTATTGTTGGGAAAATTATCACTTGTATACCCATAAATTATCTTGTTATCAAATATATTATAACACTTTTAATCTGTATTATCATCTATTCAAAGTTAACAAAATGTATATATTATATACTGAATCATTAGCTATCGTTTGAATGCAAATAGAATTATAACAAATTAATAATTTTGCCTTTGAAATTCAAATTAAGGTAAAAATATCGAATTACACTACAGTTGCTGCAACAACCACCCACCATCACTGTTCAACCAGCCAACATAATCACTAAATTCGTCAGGCTCCATTGACCAAAACCTGTCTAGTTTTTGTGTGAACTAGTCGCACAGCTATTGTTGAAGCAACCTAAACCCGTGAGCCACCGCTTAATATCTATTGCCTGTAACCTTCACTATCGTCGATTGTCACTGCCATTACGATCCCTAGTTGCTGTCCACCAAAACCTGACCAACAATCATCCTTAACCATCACTATAAATCATTGCACAAACAATCCTTAAAATCTCTCTAAATTATTGCCAAGATTTTGCAATAAAAAAGGGATATCATTATTTCTCCACTTAAATTTTTCTAACACATCAAATCAATATCATGGTTGGGTGAAAACTGCCTTTTACCATCAAATATTTACGATGTTAGCACTTTATCACCATTCTATTAATTTGGTTAAAAATTTATTGGTGTCATAAATGGATTTAAGGAATTTCATGTTAAAGCCAAAAGACATTGTTCAATTGTAAAAGAGATATTATCATTTGTTTATCAGAAGTTTTCTAACATATTAATTCAGTATTAAAGTATCCTGAAAACTACATTTTATCACCTAATGTTTAAGTTGTTATCAGTTTACACCAAAGCATTAACAAATTAAAAAAATTGTTGATATCATCAGGGCATTAAAGAATTTCACGTTGAAGTCAAAATGTTAGCACAATTATTGAATGATGAAGTGTTAAA
Organism: Murraya koenigii; assembly: GCA_025617385.1. Taxonomy (NCBI): domain Eukaryota; kingdom Viridiplantae; phylum Streptophyta; class Magnoliopsida; order Sapindales; family Rutaceae; genus Murraya; species Murraya koenigii. The sequence continues at coordinate 15,616,065 of CM046812.1, forward strand.
TTTGGAATATTTGATTGCTATTGTCGTGCTAGAAGTAGCTTAGGGTAATTGGTGTTGAATGATATTATCAGAGCTAAAGTGTTTTATTTGTATTACTTGGTATTTGATATCCGAATGCACAACATGTTTATATAATAAGAAAAGTGATTTTTTTTTTAATATAATGACTACATTTCTAGGATATTTTGTCTTATATAATTTCTTTCTTTTCAAACGACAAAATCATCTTTTACATTTCACGCTAATTATTTAGTTATTTTTAACATTTTGGTAGTAAGATAATAACAACTTAAGTATTATGTGATAAAATATAGTTTTTAATAAATTTTGGTATTGAATTGATATGTCAGAAAAGTTTTACTAGACAGATGATAAATTTCTCTTTGTAATTTCTTTCTTTTCAAACGACAAAATCATCTTTTACATTTCACGCTAATTATTTAGTTATTTTTAACATTTTAGTAGTAAGATAATAACAATTTAAGTATTATGTGATAAAATATAGTTTTTAATAAATTTTGGTATTGAATTGATATGTCAGAAAAGTTTTACTAGACAGATGATAAATTTCTCTTTGTAATTTCTTTTTTTATTCAAAGAACAAAATCATTTTTTGTGCTCCAGAGATAAAATCGACTTTTAACTCATATTCTATTAAATGTTAACTCATTTTTTAAGAAATAAAGTGCTAATAAAGTAAACATTTAGTGGTAAAATGTAATTTTCACCAAATCATAGTATTAACTTGATGTGTCAAAAAAACTTTAGTAGAAAAATAATAATATGCCAAAAAATAGTTTGCAACCTAGGTACTAAGCATAACTTATGCGAACAAGTCTCTTTCTCAGATAACTATGAGAAGCCACTCAAGTTTCCAATTTTGGCATCTTTTTCAAAGCCAAGATAAACACATCAACACCTAAAATACCCAGTAACCCAAAAGCTACACACTTCATATAAGGTAAAAATCAGTTTTTGAGACTCTGTAATACAAGTGCTTTTACACTTGTGCCTCCTTCACATTTCATTGTAATACAAAACCAAATTATTGGATATTTGAATTGTGTGAGAATTAAGATTTAAAGGAGAAAAGGAGAACGAATAAGGGAACTTGTAATTTTAACGAAGGATTGAAACTTAATATTAAGAGCTTCTTCTATATTAAAAGATCAAATTACCACCATGACTTTATCACATTTAAATGGTAATTAGCAATTTAGTAGATTACAGATATATTTTACCAACTTTAGATGAACGAAATACAAACTAAAAGTTTTGTAATATATTTGATAACAGAATAATTTAAGAGTATACAAATAATAATTTTCCTTATCATTGTCTCGTAAAAACAAGTCAAACAACTTGTTTAATGGTAAAAGCTAATATATAAGGGTGGTGCGGAAGTACTTTTCTAAAAATATGGGGTGCATTTGTTATTTTTGCGATAGTTGGAATGTAAATGACCTTTACTCTTATAAAACTATGATACTTTTTGAGACGACTCACCCATATCCGAGAGGCGACCTATCTTAAAAAATTGAACTTAAATATTAAAAATCATCTTATTAATGAGAATTCTACCGAAATGTCGTCAGAACCTCCCCTAAATATATAACATTTCCAAACCTGCAATTTCAACATAAACACTCCCAAATCATTTATCAAACATCAATCGCATCAACCCAATCTCATCCGATAACATATCCAATAATACACTCGTTTCATAATTCATATATCACATCCCTAATATAAATCCAAAACATGATAATTATACATTAACCAAAAGAAAATAATTTTCCTATGTCCTCAAACAACCTCAGTGGCCCAAATGACTCCAACTATGTACAGCTTCTGGGTTAACTGTTGTACCTGTAATCTCTCAGGAGGAAAATATAATAAAATAGGAATGAGTATAAAACTCAATGAGCTCAGTGAGTGGATAATAACTTTTAAATTATAAAATAATTACAAAAATAAGTGCATCACTTGTATAATCACGTTTCTCAAATAAATATTTGAATATAAAATTACTTTCAATTCAATCATAATTTGAACATAAGTAAAGCCGATCATCGTCACAAAATCAATAAAAACTTCTCATATCGAAATATCTTCTCAAATTAAAATATCAAACATTAAGTAAATCAAATATCTTTAACCAAGTATCCTTAAACAAATATCCTTAAACAAATATCCTTTAAACAAATATCCTTTAAACAAATATCCTTAAACAAATACCTTTAAACAAATACCAGTGGAATAATCTAGTCTCATCCGGACCTCAACGGACTGGCAATGATGTACTATCCGAGTACCATCATGCTCGGAGCTACACGGATAGACAAAAGGACGTACCATCTCATGCTCATCGAGCATATCTCATACCGGATCTCATCGGAAGTGCAATGATGCGCTATCCCGCGACATCGTGTCCGAACCATCCGATCTCATATCTCAATATGCATGCATATGCCCCCAAAGGCGAGCGCCCAAACACACGGCCCAAAGCCTCATGTGTGTTCGGACGAGCCCCAAAGGCCTACTATCTCATCTCATCTCATCTGGAGGGAACGGGTATTTGCTTAAAACTTAAAATCATGATCGAACTCATTATATATGTATACATTTAAATCATGCTTTAAATCATACTCGAAATCAATATATCTCATGTCCAAGATCATCATATACTCTTTAAATTATGTTCAAAATCCATATGTATAAACATTCTAAATCATGCTCGAAGACCATATGTAAACATTTTAAATTATTCTCGGAATCAACATATAAATACTTTGAATCATGCTCAAAAGCAATGTATATACATTTTAAATCATAAACAGGATCAATCATATACTCTTAAAATCATGCTCGAAATTCGCATAAAAGCACTTTAAAACATGTTCGAAATCAATCATCTCTTTTACATTTTAAAATCGATCATGGACATAAATAAATATAATTTAACACAATAATTATACGTAATAAACATTTATTTCGGAAAACCATTTAATAGAAACACTTTAAATATTCATTTCATAAACAAGCTCTACTATATAAAAATCAAATAATTTTAATATATTCCACTCACGATGATAATTTCGGACTCGGCTATCACCCAAGTCACGAGTAGATTCTCGTCCAGCAGATCCACCTAATTTACTGAAGCGACACAATTACTTTCCATAATTATAATTCGAACTAATCTCTCAAAAATAACGCCTTAAAATAAATATTCAGTCCTAATATTACAACTCTCAATCTTCCGGACTACAGTAATAATCCCGTGATTCGTAATTTACTAATATAATCCGAAATTATACTACCCTCAATTTCATAATTTACTAATTTACCCACAACATCATAAAATTACCAATATATCCTCAATTCGGTTTACAAAATCACCCTCAAAGCTGAAAATTACGAAATTACCCTCAACACGTGAAATTACCAAAATGCCCTCACGGTCAGCGTTGACCGGAATTGACCCAACGGCGGTGGGGAAGCTCGGGTTAGACACTTCTCGTCGAGGTGAGTCCAACGGTGCTGGTGGTGTCCTCCCACGCTGCGGCGAAGCCTCGATCGAGCACGTGAAGTCGCGGCTTCTTGGGGTGATCGGACGGCGGCTAAGCAGCTTCCTCGGTGCTGGTGACTGGTCGGGAATGGAAGATGGTGAAGTGGGAAGCTTTTGCAACCGGTGGCGTGGCCAACATCGGCCGGAATCGCCGGCGATCGTCACGCAAACCCGCGAAACTTCCGAGCTTCACCGACGTGCTCGATGCGTTTCCAGCAGACAGGACGACTGGGAACGTTCTCGTCTCGTAAGCTTCGATTTGATACCAAGCTCGGCCGGTGAGGTGGCTGGAAATGGAAGAAACCGGTGGTCGGTTTCGCGTACTGAGTCGGGTCGGGTCGGGTTACGGCTCTTTCCCTTTCACTCGGTTTTCCTCCAATTTCACCCGATTTTCACTCTTTTATAAGCATCCGCAAAATATCAACTAGACCCCCTCATGATATATCACATATACTCCCTCTCAATTTATCACAAACCCCCTTTCAATTTATTATTTACATAAATAAATATAAGAAATTCATATGTTACACTTTTTCCTGAATAACTAAAAACACTTTTAATTTTGGTACGGTTGCTAATGAGAATTGTTCGTCAATTACTTACATATTATTTTACCCAAAAAATAATAATAATAATTAGACAAATTTTTACCTTATTAGTATGGGTGAAGTGCTCACCTATAATGATGATATGGTAAGTGACAGAACATGTTTAATCTGCACAAAAGCTCATCGATTGCTGAAACAAAGGGGTGTGGTCTAGAAGGCAAACTGTTTGAACGAGGTATGGAGACCAGAGATAGCCATTTTAATTTATTGAAAAAAGAGAATGCTTATTTCACTAATGATGAATGATTAATTGAGTCCTCTAATTTGCCATCTTCACATTTTATATCCGTTCAATATAATACCAAGTGGGGTGAGGAGACATGAGGAATCTTAGCCTTCTAATAAATCAACAATTGGTAACATGATTTCGATGTGGATCAAAGTGCATTATCAGCTATGTTTATGCAATGTCTCCCTCCCACCAGCTTTCCAGCTCACTAATGTATGTAGTGTCCGCTAGCGGACAAGGCCAGATTTTGGTATCAACAGATAGTACAATACTAATTATTGAAAAGCACGAGTTGCGTTGACATGCAAGAAAAGGCTTGCCACTTTTTAGATAAACGTGTAAAAGGTTTGTAAAATTATTTTAATTCTCAACTTTTAGATTGATTGCAGATACATCATATGATTGCTTTGCAATATTTTTAAATATGATTTTCATGAAATAAAAGACAAGATTCCTATACATGGCTGTTAACATGTTTTTCCATAGTATAGGAAAATGAAATGTGACCTGTTAATCCGGCTAAATGATACAGTTCCTTTGTAACTGAGAATCACCTAGCACTTTTTTCGCCACTTGAAAGCCTTCGAGATCTTGACAACTAGAATCTTGACAACTCCATGTACCAAGAGACAATTGGAATCTTGACAGCCTAATTAATGATGTAGATAATTTTTAATTGCATTCAAGTCTCAATTATTGGCATTATGAGTCTAATACTTGATTTATAGGTTTTACAATAAGATTAATTTCACTCTAAAAAGATTAAACCCATTAACATGTTGAAAAATTGAAGATATTCCAGAATATATCACATAATACTTTTTGTTTGTATTCAACATTAAAATTCTCATTTACAAGTACGAAGGTATAAACATTTTGTAATCTAATTGTTGAGAATGTTGAGAAGGGACACTCGAGCTTTGATCAAACGCCTAGACAAGGATTCAAGTCCTTCTTCAAGATCTTGAATGCTGGACTCCAATTCCTTAAGCTGGTTTTTCAAGCAAAAGATGTTATCAGTTTTCATTGTCTTGTGACCAATGAGTGCTGCATCCACCTTCTCAAGCTCACTAATGTCTTTTTTGTCTTCTTCGCATGCGATTCTCTTGTGGCGGATTAGCTTTGAAACCAATGAGAAGCTGTTTAGCTTTGATCCAGTCCTTGGCCCCGAGATAAGGGTCAGTAAGGATTCAAGTGCAGTGAAGGTGACCTCTTCAACCTCGTTCAACATGCTAACATGTTTCTCATTGATCGGAGATGAGCATTTGTTTTCTATGCCTTTCAAATTCCCCAAGGCCTTATGGATTGTCTTTTTCACTGCCTTCCTAGAGGCCAAGTATTTCTTAATCTCACTTGTGAGCTCAGATTCATCGCCCTTTCGTCTGCGCAAAAATGACTGAAGCCCTTGTACGGATTCCTTAGATTGCAGCAATGCATTCTGTCCAATGCTGCAAATATCCAGGATCCTCAAAGATCCATTCAACAGCTCATCAATCCATTTCTTGGTTTTCCCTTGCGCTAAAGCTTGTTGAATTAGGGGCAATTGAAGCATTTTATCGACACAATCATGCAAATCTTGAAGGTCATTTATGTTATGGCCTACAGTTGAAGCAACTTGAGAAGACCTTAATCTGATCAATATCTCTCCAACTTCTGAAGTGAATGGGTGTGATTTAGTCGGCAAGCTGTTTGATCGAACATGGTAAGAGGCTGCCATTTCTTCTTTTTAGTGAATGAGAAAGCTTCGAGTGAATTAATATTGCCTTCATTTGGTTACCATATGCACATTTTATATATCAACAGATGAGGGGGACAAGAGGAATCTCATCCTCTTTTAAAATTTCAAATAGCAACATGATTTGGATCTTGGTCTAAACATTATATCAGCTATTTTTATGCATTGTCTCCTCCCACTAGGTTGTTAGCTTGTTTTTAAAGCTTCAAAATCACTCTCAAGTATATAAATTTGATGCCACTGCAACAATATAAGAAAGGGCAATCCAGTTTAGCTTTGGTTCCCTGTAGAAAGAACATAATTCTGTAACGCTCGTGCATTCTTGTAGTTTATTAATTTAATTAAGAAACGAAAATTAAAATAAAGGGCTATGCTCAATATTATCATGTTATGCTAATTAAAAAGAATGCATGAACACTGATCATTGTATAAAACACTCTTGAATAATAATTTACTTACTAGTTGAATGGACATTGCCTCCAAGAGAAAGACAGATAAGATGCTTAATCTTCGCATAAAAAAATTGAATGGCAGAGCACGTTAATAAATTAGTATCAAGCTGATGATCTGTCTTGCTTAATTTTATTTTGCTGAAAGAATTGGTAACGGGTTGGAGACATGATTTGGCAAACTTAGAAATGCATGGACAAATGAGATTAAAACATGTCCCATCTTCTTCTAGCCAGAACAAAGAATTGGTAACTGGGTTGTGCACTTGTGCTTAAATGTTACTTGAGGTGGAAGTAACAGCTCTCGAATGTCCTCTAAAATTGGTGCAGTCCTTGATTTCCAGGCGAAAGTCATCATCAAAACTGAAGTTTTAGTATATGGACAAGAGGGCGGGAAAGATAAAAGAAACATACTATAATATCATAAAAATGCTAATGAGGTTTGTAAGTGACATTCTGCAGTATTTCATTGTTACCATAACTGGCAAACAGATAGCACCTTAATTACCTTAATATGCATGGAGCATTTGAGATTTATGTCTATAATAGTATAATATAACTCAACTTTGATCAGCCTTTACAACTAGTATAAGCGGCTGAATAAAATCTGACGCGGCCGCGTATCCGAAGAGGAATTGATAGGTTAGGAAAACTAGATATCGTTCTAATATAGAACTAAGCCAACGTGATTAGCTTATGCTTAATTGAAGCGTGATTAGATTTATTCTAATCTAAACGACTCAATAAGATTTTTAATAATGTGTAACGCAAAATTAAATAATTCTCTAATCCAAACAACTCTACAAGAGAGATTTTGATAAATAATTCTAGAAGAATTATAAAAGAAAGATTTTATTGAATAATTGAAGTTATGAAAACAATAACAAAACCTCTTTATTTATAATAGAGTGAACACACTTCCGTAAGTTAACTTAAAAATGAAAACTTCATCGTACTTATAACAGAAATAAAAGACTAAGTTACATTCCTTAATTAACTCTAATTAAATAGAAAACTAACTCTAATTAAAATAGAAAGACCTAAAGTAACGTCCTAAATCACTCATATCATTGGTATCTCAATAGTTGTATCTTGGTTATCATCATACTGCATGCATAACCCTCCAAAAAGCAAAAGTACCCAAACATACTATTCAAAGCCTCGATATGTGTTCAGAAGAACTCCAAAAGCCTCATATCTCATTATATCATATGTATCACTATATTTAGAGAGGAAGGGTACTATTCTCATGACTTTACAATAACATTCATACTTATATTCATATACATTTTAACTATACTTTAAGTCATACTTCTCTTTCATTAGCACATTTAAATCTACTTGTATTGTCTTTAAAATACTATTATGCTCTATTTAAAATCAATATGAAAACCATTAAGCCTATACTTTTTAATATTATATCAATACATGGATAAAATCCATTTCAAGAAATTTATCAAATCTGAGCATTTAAAATACTTATTTCATAAACATGCTTTATTATCGTAATAAACTATGAAAGTAAGTTTCGTATATTCCACTTACAATCACGATCAAACTCAGCTATTGTCAACATTTGTAGATTGGTTCTCATTCACAATCCTCCTTCAGAATGTAAAATTAATGAAATGCCCTTATCAATTAACCGTGACTAGAATTCAACCAACGGTGACGGAGAAGCTTGGGCAAGATGAGCCTAATAGTGCTGGCAATGACCTCCAACACATGGCGGCTGTGCCGGATCGACCTCCCAAAGTCGAGAATGCACCCAAGGTCGATCAATGGAAAAATGACTTCCCCGATAGTAGTGGTTGGTCGGAGGTGGAAGGTGGTGACATAAGGGATAAGGTCAAAATTCGGTGAGGCCGAAAACCTAATGCTTTTAAAGCTTCGATTGATGGCAATCTAGACAGTTTCCAGTGATGTGGACGGCTAGGAAATGATGGCTGGCCAAAGAGCTTCTGTTTGGTACCTTGCTCGGCCAATGAGGTGGCTGAAATATGGAGTTGGAGCTATGGTTTCACGGGTTTTGGGTTTAAAATTGGTCATGAGTTAGCATATTATCTTCCTCTCTCTCTCTCTCTTTCTCAATTTATAGAAATAACATTTTTTTTCTTTTGTTTTTTGTTATTGTAAGCTTAATACAGATTAAGCTAATATCAGACTCGTGATTTAAAATAAAATCTGACAGCATAGGCATTGCTTCGCATTCGATTTGTCTCCATTTCGCATTGTGATAAATTTAAATTGTTCAAACACAATCCATCTAATAAACAATGAGTTTTACGACCCATATCCAAAATATTAATGCTTGTAATCAAGTTACGTCAAATCTATGCACAACAATTTGTAATAAATCTGACGAATTTAAAAATTAAATCAAAGAGAAAAATAAATTCATGCACTTAATAAAATAAAATTAAAGTGCAAATGTAACAATCATTTTCTCTTTTCTTTATATTTATATAAATTAGTTTGAACTTGGAAGCTCAAAAGGATCATTGTACAATGTGCATTGTTAATCAATTATTGGATGAATTTATTGATATGTGAAATTGAAAAATCACAAATTGAATATGATTGTGGGTTGATATATATGATGTCCTTGAAGGATGAAATTGTGAGACAAATATATGAATGCCTGAAGCGTGTGATAGATCAATTGGTGCAAAATTTTAATTATTGGAAAGTTGAAGTGAAATAATTTGGTGTCCTTAAAGATACCATGTTTGCTTGTATTGCAAAATATTTGATTTATAATTAAATTATTCAATATATTGTTCCTAGGGAGACATATTATACCAACTAGTAAATGAATCTCAAATACTCTTGAAAAGGTTAATAGTGAGAAATAAAGATATTTAAATTGCCTTGTAAAAGACATGACGTGTTGAGACGACCCGCCCCATCTCCAGAGGCGACTTATCTTAAGAAACTGAACGACTAAACTCAAACATTAAAAATCATCATATTAATGAGAATTCTACCGAAATTTCGGCAGAACCTCCCCTAAACATATAACATTCCCAAACTTGCAATTACAACACAAACACACTCAAATAATTTATTATACATCAACTACTTCAACCCAATCTCATTCAGTAATATATCCAACAATACACACGTTTCATAATTCTTATATCACATCCCTAATGTAATTCCAGAATGGGATGATTATACATTAACCAAAAGAAAAATAATTATTCTATGTCATCACACAACCTCATGTGGCCAAAATGACTCTAAATATGTACAGTTATTGGGTTAACTGTTGTACCTGTAATCTCCTAGGGGAGGGGGAGAAATATAATAAAATGGAGTGAGTATAAAACTCAGTGAGTGGATAGTAGTTTTTGAAAACATAAAATACTTACAAAAATAAATGCGTCGCTTGTATAATTACTTTTCTCAAATAATTATTTTAATGTAGAAATTCCTTTCATTTCATTCATATTTTGAATATAAATATAATTGATACTGGCACAAAATCAAGAAAAACATCTCATATTGAAATAGCATCTCATACTGAAATATCAAATACTAACTAATACAAATATCCTTAAACAAATACACAGGGGATAATCTAGTCATATTCAGACCTCAACGGACGACAATGATGTATTATCTGCGTACCATCATGCCCGGAGCTACACGGATAGACGGGGGGACGTATCATCTCATGCTTATTAGCATAACTCATACCCGGATCTCCACGACGTGCTATGATGCGCTATCTGGTGACATCGTGTCTGTACCACTCGGTCTTATATCTCAATATATGTCCGCATGCATATGCCCCCAAAGGGCAAAAGCGCCCAAACACACGACCTAAAGCTTATATGTGTGTTCAGACGGGCCCCAAAGGCTACTACTATCTCATCTCATCTCATCCGGAAGGAATGGGTATTTGCTTTAAGTTTTAAATCATGATCGAAATCAATATACATATACATTTTAAATTATGTTCAAAATCAATATATATACACTTTAAATCATGCTCAAGATTAATCATATACTCTTTAAATCATGCTCAAAATCAATCATATACTTTTTAAATCATGCTTGAAATCCATATAAATATACTTTAAATCATGCTCGAAAATCAATCATCTCTTTTACCAATTTGAAATCAATACGGAGCATAAATGAATAAATATAACTTAACTAAATATTTATACGTAATAAACATTTATTTCGGAGAACTATTTAATGAAAGAACTTTAAATATTCATTTCACGAACAAGCTTTACTATATAAAAATAACGTACGAAAATAGTTTTAATATATTCCACTCACAGTGACAATCTCAAACTCGGCTATCACCTAAGTCCGCTAGTAGATTCTCATCCGCAGATTCACCCATTTTAAAGAAACGATATAATTACTTCCTTATATTTATAATTCGAACTAATCTCACAAAAATAACGCTTAAAATAAATATTAGTTCTAAACATTATAACTCTCAAATTTTCTTGCTTACTGTATTAACCCAGTATTCATAATTTACTAATATAATCCGAATTTATACTACCCTCAATTTCATAATTTAATAAATTATCCTCAACATCATAAAATTACCAATTTATCCTCAATTTTGATTGTAAAAACATTCTCAAAGCTAAAAATTACGAAATTACCCTCTATAAATGACCAAAATGCCCGTAAGATCAACATTGACCGGAATTTACCCAACGGTTGTGGGGAAGGTCGGACTAGACACTTCTCGTAGAGGTGAGTTCAACGGTGCTGGTGGTGACCACCCACGTGCGGCGGTGGCGGCGCCGGATCGAGCCCATGAAGCCGCGGTACTTTAGGTGATCAGTCAGCGGCAAATCGGCCTCCTCGGTGCCAGTGACTGGTTGGGAATGGAAGATGGTGAGGTGGGGAGCCTTTTCCAGCCTGTAGTGCGGCCAAAGACAGCCGAAATCGGCTGCGATGGTCAATGCAAACTCATGGAAGTTTCGAGCTTCACCGTCGGTGTTCCGCTACTGCTTTCAGCACTAGGATGGGTGGGGGTTGACGGCTGGCTCACAAGCTTTCGTTTGACTCCTTGCTCGGTCGGTGAGGTGGCCGGAAATGGAAGAAACCGGTGGGTCGGGTTGCGGGTTCGGGTCGGGTCGAACGGGTCAACGATTTAGCTCTCCTCTCTATCTCGGTTTCAAATCTGATTCTTTAACACGGTTTCTCTCTTTTAAACACCCACAACATATCAACTAGAACCCCTATTGATTTATCATATAGACCCCTCTTAATTTATCATATAAACCCCCTTGATTTATCACATAGACCCTTCCGATTTAATTATTTACATATATAATAAAATTAATTGCATAT
>CM046812.1:15628090-15707561 GCA_025617385.1 Murraya koenigii
TTACACATGTACATTAAAAGATCTTTAGCCCTTATAGAGGCATATGTATTAGAAGTTTCGACGGATCTCAAATGGGCATATATGTTGAAAATGAGAAATATTTAATTAACATTAGTACTTGGGGCAAAATTTAATTGTTAATAAAAATTTAATTGTTATTATAAAATTTTCAGGATCCTAAATAAAAAAATATGAAGGTTATCAAATTATATGATTGGCTGAAATTGTAAATATATTTAGACTTGTAGTATATACGCTAGAGGACAAAAAAATTGATTAGTAAAATTTGAAGAATTTTGGATATGTAGTCTATGCACCGAAGTCATAAATTTTATTAATAAAATATGAATCTGAACTATAATTGTCAAAATTAAATTGAAGAATCTATTTACTTATTAATGCTTGAAATAATTACTTGAAATACTAAATAAAAAAGCTTGCACCTTATATGTTCTTATTAAAGTTATAATCATAGTTGTACATATTATAGTGATCTAGACTTATAAAAGTATAATTACTCGAGCAATTTTTTATAAGTGAGATATGTCATTATCCACTTTGTTGTATGATTTTATTAAAAATTAAAAGATAAATTTGCAACCTTTGCAAAATATGTTGATGATAGCGAAATGGAAAAAACTTTTTAAGAGTTTACTATTTTATTTCTTTTAAGAATGAAATTCAAGATGAAAGATCTTGAAATGAAAGAATTTTTTCAATTATGAATTGAAATTTATCAAGTGGAATGTTGATATTATAAAAATACCAAAACCACTTTAAAATATGTTGTATTTATCTTAGGCTCAAATAACCATATTTTATTCAATTCCATAATTGCAAATTAAAATATTTTTCAGCATAAACGTAAAAATATAAAAACAATGTGAAAAGTATATCATGTTTTTTCCCTTGACATTGATGCTAAAGCTTAGTTTTATTTAAGAAAATAAACAAAATTATAGAGATATATGCATGACGATATTCTTCAAATTCAAGATGATGGTGTCTCTAATATATTATATGTTTTCAAGCTTTCAAAGGATGGTGTTGATCTTGCAGATTGTTTCACCAGAGTAATGTTAGTTATAATAAATTATGATTGATTTTTCAAGCACCCATGTCATTTTGAGGGAGAGCATATTTAATAAGGGAAATTATTGATGTGGAGAACTACATGCACTGTACTCTTTTTCGTTCACTAGATATTTTTTCCATTGAATTTTTCCTAGTAAAGTTTTAATGAGGCAGTTTGCACCTCTATAAGAAATAGATGAATAATGTACCCTTTTTTCTTGTATTAACTTCTTTTTCAATATATATAGAGTGGCAACTTCATAAGTTGAACGTTAATTTCACTGTATTAGGACATTTATGATATTTTATTAAACCATAGAAGTGGGGGTTTGATTAAAGGAGATTTGAATGAGTTATTTAATTATAAATTGTTTGGATTATGTTTCAGTTAAAAACAAAGGAGCTCCTTGAATTGGTTTAACTTTCCATTTTGTATTATAATAAAAACCAGAGGTTGTTCTGCCTTCACAACTAAGGTTAATTCAATTTCGGAATATGATGCAAAGAAATCCAATTCATCTCTGATGGACTTTGCCCTGATGGATTGTTTTAAATTATTCAGATTATTTTAGTCAAACCCAAAACAGATCAAGTGTCAGTGTCATCACTATTAATGTTTCGATTTCTTAATAGACTCATCAACTTTAAAAAATTGTTATAATGACGCAAAAAGCTCTTTAGGAACAAAATCACAAAATTTTGAGATTAGCTCTTAAAAGAGCTTGGGTACGATTAAAGAAGTAACTGAAACTGAAGTAGTGCCCAAGCAAGTCCAGTCGTTACTCTTAGAAATTTAGGTTTTGCGCCTAAAGATATTCCTACATCATATAAATTACACTAGTTTTTCATAATTATTAACAAATTAATATGACTAGCTAAAAAGTAATAAAGAGATGAATTTTTCATTTTGAAATAACCAGCATTGATTGAAGGATACTATAAAAAAAGATGAGACTATTTGTATTCTAAAATTTAGTTAAAATTCCCTTTTATTATGTACACTAACTTAGTACACCCATAAAAATATTCATCACACCAAGATTAATTACCATTAGTCTCCTTATTTTTCTTAGCCAAGCAAGTCTTCAAATCAAAGCATTTGCTTGTTGATGACATGATCAAGAATGCTATTGCCATACTAAGAAATGGCATTGCAAGGATTTAGGTTTCTACATGCTACCTAATGTGTTTTAAATCAATGTTACGATTAAGTGATTTTTGATTTACCAAATCTTGAACACCTATGTTCTTCAATTGTTGATCATCAAAACCTTACTGAATTGAAATTCTATAATTGTTTGAAGCTCAAATGATTTCTATAAAAGGACCTGTCTATCGCTCTTTTTCGATTAGAGATCTAAGCTTATCCATTGATAGAAAAAAAGGTACACAAAGGATGAAGGACAATATCGACACTTGCTATTTTGATCTGGATTTGGAATAAAGGAGGATTGAGTATTAAACTGCATAAATTAATTAAGTATTCCTACTGCATGGGTTTGTAAATTTGTAGGGCTATGTTAATTAATTTCTTATTAGGGTGAGTATAATTCTTGATGTTATTATTATTGATGTTGTATCTTAGTATTGTCTTGATGGCTTGGCAGTCTTTAGGCAACTGAGTTGCTTACTTCAAATGGTAGAGCTAAGTTATATTCTTCGAATTGTTGTCGTATGGTTCAATAGCCAAACAGGTCTTCAATTATTTATTGATCTAGTGCTCTACTTATATACAACTAAAAATAAACTTAACTATCTGATGACCCTGTTTACAATTGAGGTTAGACAACTGTAACTGTTAAGTTACAGCACTAAGGTATTTGGTAAATACTATTTGCTGTAACTTAGAAGTTAATTTGATTTTACACTTATATGATGAAAAATATATTATATCTTTACTAATTTTTTCAAAATTATTATTTAAAAATTATATCTACTATATATTATTAACTTTTATTATATAGTTATAGTTATTTTTACAACAGTTGTAATTTAAAAATTATAGCACCTCAATACCAAAGAGGACCTCATAAGATTTTTCATTTTAAACCAAAGGCCAACGAGCTTGGGATTATTACTAAAATATGAGTTTTGTGTTTTGTCATGCATTTTCTATATTGTTAATTATCTCAGCTTATAAACCAAGACATCAAAACATAGATTCTGTTACAGTTATTGTTTTTCACTAAAGATTTAGGATTGATTTTTAGCTTCAACTTTTATTGCCTATGACATCCCAATACATACATACATATTGTTCCAATCCAGAATTTTAAAGTGTGAGAAAGTCCGGGAAAACTTTAAAACCACATAGTTTAAGTGCTTTAAGTTTTAAGTCTTTAAAGTCGTGGGATTTCAAAGTTTTTCCTAACTTTCCTGCACTTTATATATATATATATATATATATATATATATATATATATATATATAAGAGAGAGAGAGAGAGAGAGAGTCCTGATCTGATCTGGGATTTTAAAGTAGGGAAAATTCAAAGAAAGCTTTAAAACCGTACAGCTTTAAAGATTTAAAACTTAAAACACATAAACCGTACTATTTTAAGGCTTTCCCAAACTTTCCCTCACTTTAAAATTCCGGATTAGAACATATATATACATATATATGTGACCGAGCTACTTAGTGGATGGTCAAAACAGATGACCATCTAATTTCGGCACATGACCTACGAGTAAAATTAAATAAGGCATTAAAACATAGATTATGTTCTAGCTACTCGATTTTTACTATAGATTTAGGATTGATTTTTAGCTTCAACTTTTATGGCCTAATACATCCCAATAAATATATATATTCTCAGCTAATGTTCCAATTCGAAATTTTAAAATACTGGAAAGTTCGAGAAAACTTTAAAACCAAGCTACTTTGTGGATGGCCAAAATGGATGGCTGTCTAATTCCCCATGACTTACCATAAAATTAAATAAGGAATCGAATACCATCAATTCTGCATTTTAATTTCAAGTTGGAGAATAGTTGAGGTGATTTGATTTAGTATATTTTTAAGCAAGTAAAACTGGAAGTCATTGTAGCTAGATACAAGGTATATTTGAGATTAAGGTACTGTACCTTTTAAGCTATAGCTGTTATGAAAAAAAAGTTGTGATTATAAAACAAAAGTTAATAATATATAGTAAATATAATTTTCAAATAATAATTTTGATTAAATTATTAAAGATATAATATATTTTTTATCGTATAAGTAGAAAATCATATTAACATAGCTTGTAAGCTATAGCAGCTAATGTTTACCCAACAATAACAGCAGCTAATCATATTAACATAACTGTAACTTAAAAACTATAGCTACTCAACCTCAATCCCAGGCTACCTACAGTTTCACCAGTTATGAATGCACTTTGTTTGCAAGGTATCTAAGTTTGAATAATAATAAAATTCAAAATTTGTATTTAATAAGTGAGAGTTCCCATCTTCCAAAATTTTATTTAAAGAAAAAAGCCAATCTCATAGACAGGAATACAAATCGCATGAGTATAGCAAAGATCCTAGAGTGAGTGGAAACTTTATTTATAGTAACTTCAATGACTAAAAGAAAAACAAATAAAAGGAAACCACAACGTGTGCCAGTGTGCTAACGAAATTACAGAAGCGGATTATGACTATGAAAATAGTTTTTATTAGTGGATTATATTTGGTAACTAGACATGTGCTTATATACAGTAGCTAACATCCTATAGTAGTAATAGTAGACTGTGCTTCTTTTTGAAAAAAAACTAAAAAAGATTCCACAACATTTGTTTTTGGAATAATTAAAAATAAATGTATAAAGGTAAATATTTGCCCTGTTTTCCACTGTTTATTTGCAATGCCAACTTGTAGGGTCTATTTTCCCAACTTTATTTGTTTTTCCCAACTTTTTTTAAAATCTCAAACTTGTCAAATATTTTGATAATTACTTTGTAAAAATCAGAAGCTTGTATTTCCTTAAATTTCATTTCTTT
Organism: Murraya koenigii; assembly: GCA_025617385.1. NCBI lineage: Eukaryota > Viridiplantae > Streptophyta > Magnoliopsida > Sapindales > Rutaceae > Murraya > Murraya koenigii. The sequence goes on from CM046812.1 coordinate 15,633,141, forward strand.
CAATTACTGGAGTCTTTACAGATTAAACCAAATTGAGAGTTCATTTAGGATTGAGGTTGGGCAATTTGTCGAATATTTTGATGATTGCTTTTAAAAATCAGAAGTTTGTATTTCCTTCAATTGCGTTTCTTTCAATTCTTGGAGTCTTCATAGATTAAACCAACCTCAAAGTTCATTTAGGATTGAGGTTGGACGGCTGTAACTTAAAAGTCATAGTACTAAAGTGTTTGGTAAACACTAACTACTATACCTTGAAAGCTATGTTGATATGATTTTTCACTTGTATGACAGAAAATCTATTATGTATTTAATAATTTTGTCAAAATTATTATTTAAAAATTATATTTACTATATACTATTAACTTTTTTTCTTAATTATATTTTTTTCCACAGCAGCTGTAATTTAAAAGAAATAGTACCTCAATCCCAAACAGACCTTAAATTTGTTCCTTAGCAAATCTCTTTAAAAAACTTCTATTTTCCTATATGACTCTATTATAATACAAATTGATAATTACCTAATTTAAAAATAAATTTATATTATATGCAGTCGTCGCTTTTATAAAATCAGTTATTATTGTTGTTCTTGTAATTGATTTGAGTTATATCTAGTGTTTATATATATAGTCCGAAATTTTAAAGTACAAAAGTCTGGGAAAACTCAAAATCTGTGGGGTTTAGTAGGTTTAAAACTTAAAACATTAAAACCGCATGATTTATGAGTTTTCTCAAAATTTCCCACACTTTAAAATTTTGGATTGGAACATTATATATATATATATATATATACACACACACACACGCACACACACACAATAATAAAATCTCTTCTTGATAGTTACTAGAGTCTTTCCTCATAATTAATAGAAGTTCTAATTAATATGTTGCTACAAAATGGTGAAGTGATAAAATAAACTCAAAGCATTGCATGTATATCTTTTACTTTTAATTGTCAGGTTATTTTCTTGCAAATAATATTATTTTTATAGAATCTTTTTATTGCCAAATATTTTTTAGTAAATACATATTTTATTATTACATGATTGATATTTGTTTTCTATCATTACTCATCACACAGTACATCGATATCATTCCCCATTACTCTTTCTTTATATGTTAAACTAATTCAAATCAGTTATATTATGTATATAAAACTAAATAAAATTATGAAATTAGTGTAATCTCATATCCTTAAAATTGATTGATGATGAAATGTTAATGTAATGTTGCATGGTAATGGTACCATGCCAGTAGGATTAATATAACCATTACATAAAGAATTGATAAATTAGTTCCTCTGTTTATTTGATTTGCTTAACTTCTAATGCCTTCGTATTTGCCTATTTTCTAAATATTTCATAAAACTCAAACTTGTCAAATATTTTAATGCTTTTTTTATAAAATTTTAAGTTTATATTTCCCCCATTGATCTTTGCTACAAGCCATGTCCTATTAGTCGGATATACATGCATGCTGCATGTGTGAAGCTTGCTCATTTTTTTCAACGATAGAAGTTTTATTTATTTGTTTGAAAATGTTATCGAAATTACCCTAGTCAATAATCAAATGAACAGATGTTGGAATAATAATAAAGATTTTGTGAAAACTATCATCTATAATCGAGGAACATTCACATTGTATTACCAAGAATCAATAATAGAATATGTTAAAGTGTACCTAAATCCATAATGCTGAATTACTCTCTAAGTCTTGTGAACTGTCTTCTAGATCAACACGTTCTCTTAAAGATTCCATTAAGTTTCTTATTGTAATCTCCATGGTAATGTGATGTCAAAAGACAATAAAACGATGATACGTATGACCTGGGACCATAACCACTTATAAAGATAACTTTTCTTGTTGTCTTTAAATATTCTTATTTCAGCCTATCATAGAAATAGAAATTACTCTTTTAGTCTCTACATATTAAATACCGACACCTTATTAGATACGTTAAAGCCTAAATTACCGAAATATTATCCAATTATTTTTAATTGGGTTTAACTTTATATGATGGTCTGCAACACATAATTATTCACATATAAACCCAACGTTGAATTAAAGATCCAATAGCGTTGGATAAAGATCCAACAATCAACCACTTGTGCTATATGTGTAACCTTATAATTATGCTTTACAAAAATAAATGTATGAGAACAACATTACTGAAATGTATCTATAACCAATCTGATCCATTAATTATATCAACATAAGATCAAAGCGACTTTCGTTATAATTGTCGTAACTTAACCCATCAATGGTCACTGAGCCTATACAACAAAATGACTTGGATCATAATGTGGATGCGTAGCATGAAATTTCATGCAATGTGATTTTAACATGTTTTTTTCCAATTGGTTCACTTTAAACTTTAGTGAGATCAAACCATAACAAAATTAGATTGTGAATAAACTAAGACTTTATTTCTGTAGAAAATAGCCTTAAATATCCGTAAACTGAAATAAATGAAAAATTTTTATATGATAAGAATATCAAAATTCACAAACTCCCACTAAAAATAAATATCCGTTAATAACATGTTACCCACACGAGTAGTGTTCTCATGAAATATTTTGGATGACAAACCTTTAGTAAGTAGATCCACAATCATGGAGTTTGTGCCAACATGCTTTATAGAAAAATGTACAATCTCAACTCTTTATTTAACAACTAAGAACTTAATCTCTATATACTTCGACTTTGTCGAGTTTTTATTGTTATTAGAATATATTACTGCTGACTTATTGTCACGAAATAACCTGAGTGCTCTTTTAGTACCATCTATTATGTGCAGTCTTGTAACACAATTCTGCAGCCATTTTTCATGATTGGATGCCTCATAACATATTATGAACTCAATTGCCATCGTATAAGTAGCTATAAGAGACTGTTTAGCACTCTTCTAAGAAACAACACTCTCAGTTGGCAAATAAATATGGCTCGTCGTGGACTTTATATTATCTTGGCATCTATCAAAATTGGAGTCAATATGCCTAATAATCTCAAGCTAATCTGACCTCCGATATGTGAGCATGTAGTATTTTATTCTCTGTAATTACCACAAGACTTAATTGGTTGCTTTCTAATAGTCTACTCCTAGATTACTTACTTAAATATCTGTCCAACATTCCTGTAATATACATAATATCCGGTCACGTACAAATTTGAGCATACATCAAACTTCCTACTGCTGATGTGTAAAGAATTTTCTGCATTTCTTTTTCCTTAAAATCATTCTTAGGGTATTGATTGAGACTAAACTAGTCATTTTACAATCCTAGATCCCACATCTCTTGAGAACATTTTCGATATAGTTTTTTGTGTAATAATACAAGAATACTCCAACAGTGATCTCGATAATCTGTATGCCTAATACAAAAGAAGCATTGTCAAGATCTTTCATCTCAAAATTCTTTGTCGGCAAGCAAAATATCATCGATATATAAAACTAAAAAAATATACATGGTCCTATGTTCTTTAATGATTATGGTTCTTGTTTCACATGATTGATTGAATAATTATCTTTTCATCTTTAATATCATATATTCTTGATAGCTAAGAGTTTATTTAATAAAATCTAGGCTTGCTGAAATAATGATAAAAGTAATTCTCTTTAATTCTTTGTTTTTCAATAGGATATATATAATGCTTAGATATCCTACTTTAAAGCAAAAAAGAACCTACATTAGATTTAATTAGTTAGGCTTAATTGTTATATTTATGAGATGACATAAATTGATTTCAAGTTAGATAATTAGATAATTATTAGTTGAATAGTGGTGGATTCTAAAACCTTGGTAATTTTTGTCTTATTGAAATCTCATTTGCTTTAATTATTTTCTTAGTTTAATTAGCTTAATTCCCTTAAAATTCAATTTGCTCAACTAGGTTATGATTAATATTAATTTTATATTTAAATTAAACTTTCTACTTTATAGCAATCCTAGTGGGTTCAACATCATTACTACTATTTTATTTCTAAGGATTTTACACAATAAGTTTTTAGCATCGTTGCTGAGGATTGTGCTAGAAGTTAATTTAATCTGGGTTGGTTTGATTCTTCCACTAGTTGTAATTTAGGTTGTATTTATTATTAAAATTAAAAAACACAATAAAATAAAATAAAAACTAGATTTTGAGTTGATTGTTTAGTTGTTTGATTTCTTTTATTTTAAATTTAGTTTATTTTCATTACTGTTAGTTTATTTTATTTTTTATTTTTTATCTTTATTTTTATATTTCTAGTTTAAGAAAGTTATTTTTTATTAAGTAAAAATTAAGTTTTCTTGTGGTGTGACTGTTAAGTCTAGTTTCCTTATGTCTAGATCAAGTTTAGACATCTATTTTGTGTCTAGTAATAATTTTCTCTCTTAGAGTTAAATTAGTTTATGAGTGTTTGGAAACACAATTCAATAAATTGGTTGGTAAAAAAGGATTCTAAACTTTAGAGTGACCAAGCTAGTTATTCGCAAGTGATAGATGACCCAAATAGAGTATTGCCAGTACTAACACTAGTGCAAGCAGAGAAAACCCTTAGAGATTATTTTTCTCCACTTATAGCTAATCAATCATATTGCATTATGTAGCCTCAAACTACAGCAAAACACTTTGAACTTAAGCCCTCCGTCATTCAACTTTTACCATCTTTACATGAGTTAGAGAGAGAGGACCATTTATTTGCATTTTAAGGAACTTCTTAACATATGTTCTACATTCCATTTTGGAAATTTTAATAATGATTCAATTAGGCTTCGTATTTTCCCTTTCTCATTAAAATAAAAAGCAAAAGCTTGGTTGACTTCACTCTTGGCTGGATTTATTACTGCATAAGATGATTTGATTAATAAGTTCCTCGCCAAGTTTTTCCCTCTGTCTAAAACAAATGCCCTTAGAAGAGAAATAAGTGACTTCTATCAAAGAGAGGGTGAACAATTTTATGAGTATTTGGGAAAGATTCAATGACCTACTCCTTAAGTGTCCATACCATTCTTTCGAGAAATAGAGAATAGTACAATGATTTTATAATGGTTTAAACATGTCAAATCATCATATGGTAGATTCTATGAATTGGGGGAAGTTTTTGAACTTAAGGAAGTTGTAGCTTGGTTTTCTTAAATTAACTTTCTAATAATTCTCAATAGTTGAATTTTTCAAATCAAAGGAAAAATCAACCTAAATTTCTAGAAAGGGTCTATATGAAGATAATGATGATTTTGATGTGAAAGCCACTCTAACTACACTTTTTAAGATAGTAGAAGCCTTAGCTCTAAACCAATCAATGAATCATCACCCTAGTGTAGTTAGTGCGGTTTGTGTTATTTGTTTAAAAACCTATCTCATATAACAAATAATTGTCCTTCATTACTACCTTATCAAGAGGCTTATTCTTAGCAAGTACATACTTTACAATCATATGGAAAGCCGTCCAATACTCCATTTTCACCTACATATAATCCTAATTGGAGGAACCATTCTAATTTTTCTTGAAAACAAAATCAACCTGTATCAAACCAAGGAGGACAATAATTTAGTATACTTAATCAACAATATATCCGTCATAGCCAAGCATATCCTTCTCTTCAACAACCTATGTCTAAATTTGTTACACCTTAACAAAGAAAAACTTCTTTAAAGGATACACTTCAAAATTAATTGGGTCAATTAGCAACTATGGTAGTTGAGGGTTAGAAAGGAAAGCTACCTAGTCAACCAATTCTTAACTCTAAAGAATTGATAATCATGTAGAAGTTCCTAAGCGTAGGAAAGAAAGTCACTTAACTCCAATTGAGAAATCATTACCTAATGAGAATAAAATTCAGTCCAAGCCTTATACTCTTGTAGCTCCTTACCCATAAAAACTTGTCCCACAAAAGAAAAGTACTCATTATATTCCTGTTGACTTCATATTTCTTGACACAGAACCTGTAGAGAACCCATGTTATCAAATTTCTATTATTTTAAGTCAACCTTACTTAGCCACAATTGATGCGCTTATTAATTGTTGTAATGGTGTCATGAAATTTTCATTTAGGAATATGACTACGGTGTACATTGTGTTTAATGTTAGCCAACGACCATCTATAGATGATTTTAATGATGTTAGAGACGTCAATCTAATAGACAACATAATAAATGATTCATTTATACATTTTTATGGAGATAGTCTATTAGAAAAGTGTATAGCTCATGCTCCTTAAACATGGAAGAGGATAACATGATTAGTAAAGAATTTTCTTTACTAAAATCTGCTTCCTTAATTAGTACTGAGAAATGCAAAGCTAAAGTAAAATCTCTTCCATCTTCTAAATTTATACCCTTCCACTCTATTGAGAAAACACTAAAGCTGGGCCTAAAACCATTATCAAATTCATTAAAATATATAGTTTTAGGTCCCTCTGAAACCTTGCCTATCATTGTAGCATTTGAATTAAATAATGAACAGAAAGTTAAACTTATTAGAGTTCTTAAAGAACATAAAGAAATTATAGGGTAGTTTATTGAAGATATTAACGGTATAAGCCCATCAGCATGAATGTACAAAATTCACTTAGAAAAGAATGTCAAACCTACATGTAATGCACAGAGAAGGCTAAACCCTAATATGAAAGAGGTCTTCAAAGCCGAAGTGTTTAAACTTTTATATGTATGAGTCATTTATCCAATTTCTGATAGTTTAAAGGTTAGTCCTGTGTAAGTTATCCTTAAAAACACTGAGATAACGGTAGTAGAAAATGAAGATAATGAGTTAGTCCCTACTCAGGTGCAAACTGGATGGTATGTTTATATTGTCTATAAGAAGTTAAATGCTGTTACTAGGAAAGATGACTTCCCTCTTCATTTTATGGATCAAATGCATAAGAGATAAGCTATTCATGCTTATGATTGTTTCCTAGATAGTTACTCTGGATATAACCAAATCCTTATTGTACCTGAAGATTAAGAGAAAATCACCTTCACTTGTACTTTTAGAACATTCATTTATAGTGGTATACCTTTTGGATTATGTAATGTATCTGCTACTTTTCAGCGATGCATGATGAGTATCTTTTCTGATATGGTAGAGCACTGTTTAAAGGTAATTATGAATGACTTATCAGTTTTTAGTCTAGTTTTGATGAGTGTTTACATCACTTGTCTATGGTTTAATTAGGTGTAAAGAAAATAAGCTTGTACTAAATTGAAAAAAATGTCATTTTATGGTTAAAAAAGAAATAGTTCTTGGACACATTGTATTACATAATGGAGTTAAGATAGATAAGGTAAGAGTAGATTTAATTTCTAGTCTTCCGCTACTTTGAAAGAAATTAGATCATTTTTAGGTCATGCAAGATTTTATCGTTGTTTCATTAAAGATTTTAGTAAAATTTATAGACCTTTGTGCAACTTACTTGCCAAATCAGAGAATGGTCTTATAATGAACTAATGCATCTAGATGCAATGCAAAAAGACTTAATGTTATTGTTAATGTAGTTGATTTGTTTCAACATCAACTAATTTCTACATCCAAGACATAAAAGCTGCTTAGAATATACTTTAAATTATTCTTGAAGACGACAATATAGTAAAACTTCTAAAATTATCTGAATTTAATTCTACAATTCTTGCTATAGCTAATGATTTTTATACTGTTAGGAAACCAACTTCTAAGAAAGATATTTGTAGAAAGATCTTAAGATTTGTCTATCTTAAATATCATTCTAAAATTTGTCATTGAAGAATATGCTAATATGTCTACAATGACTAGAGGGTTTCTTATAAGGACATTAGTGGTCTATGAGACTAATTATTTGAATTTGAATTTCAAGAAAGAAAAGAGTATTACTTTTCAAGCTGAAACACAGGTTCTTGTTGCCAAACCAAGTGAGGATGATGATCCATATTGTACATGGATAATTCTCTTGCATTTATTGCAAAGAATTTAAAAAAAGAACTTTAATAGACCAAAGAAGAGTTTTACATTAGTGGCTCTATCATTTGAAAAAGGATCTTCTAACCCTAATTTTAAATTGTCTGATCTTAACAAGCTTGATGGTATTCAATGCAAAAAATGTAGAGGCATAAGGCACATACAAGCTCAATGTGCTAACACTCTCATAAAGAAAAAACAATGCTATCCACTTGGAGTGATGGTGATTCAAATGATAGCATTGATAAGGAGAATAATATTGGAGGACTTGTTACTTATGATGATATGTCAAAATAGTCTAATGGCGATATGTAGGAATCTAATATTAGAGGCATTTTCTCATTTAAAACCTTAGATATAACTCTTTACAAAGAAGACATTAATTCCCGTCTTGACTCAATTATGCAATATGATAATAAGAATGATTATTCAGATAGCGATGTCAATGATATTGATATAAGATAATGTTTCTAATGAATTATAATAAAGTTTTTTTTTTCTAAAGCTACAAGATGATGTTTGCTAAATAGAAAGAAGTCTACAATTAGAATATGACTCTACTGAAAAAGATAACAAATTGCTTTCAGTGACTATGGAATTAGAGAATACCTCATTCAAGATTATGACTTCTGGAACTCAAAAGTTAGATCATTTATTGTCAATTGACAAATCTAGCTAAGACGATCATGGTCTTGGCTACTAACATAGTGAAGACATAAATTCTCAAGGTTTGTTTGTTAAAGCTTATCGACCAATAGCTCTTCCACCAACAACTTCTCCACAAGTAGCTAAAATCTCTTATCATAATTATGGTAAAAGTCATTGCACATTCTTCGCCGATTCATCAAGGTAAGAATGTTGTGAAAATTTTATTAAACACTCAAGTGCACGAATCTATCCACTAATTAACCTAGATGAATTTTATGTCAACAATGAGTCAAGACCTACCACAAAAATTAGAGGGGGATTTTTCTCTAATAAATCTAATGTAAAGTACTGACCATGACAAATAGTAATAATCTTGCTCTAGGGAGCCGGTATACCAATGCAATATCTAGACCAGATTATTACTATTTATCTACGATAAGTCAAAATAATTTAAATAAATTAGAGAAAATAAAAATAAACTTATCACATTAAGCTCATAAATCATGTTGAAGCTTCAAATTTAACCCAAGGTTGGAAATAAATTAGTTACTTATTTTATTACTATGGGCAAAATGAAATTTTATTAAAATATGTAGAAAATACAAGGTAGAGACGGAATTACAGAAAATGAAACTTAGAAATGGATTCAAAGGTGTCAAATTAAGGGGAGCCCCCTATTTATTAATACAACAAGTAAATCATGGCCATCGGATGAAAACAATTCGGATGCCCAAGACTGTGCCATGTGGTACTCTCAGATTGGATAGAACACATTATCAAGGTACGTTTTTCAGTCCACTAATATCTTGTCATGTTATCGATCAACATAAAAGTCCACAAGTATGATTCGATGCTTTGTAAGTATTATAAGTTCATTTTTCGGTCCAATAAACTTATGCTATATCATCCATCAATGCCACATCATTGGTCAATAGCATGTTAATATTCAACACCACGTCAGCGGGGCTCGCCAAAATCTTAAAATTTTGATTTTATCCTTTATATTCTTCCTAAGGCTTTTGCTTATTCTGAGATAAAAAATGTTGTCTATTTTACTATCTGTCTTCTTGTTTATTATGAAATGACTAAAATACTCCTGAAATACATAAAGTATTAAAAAATACACACAAACTTATACAATCAAAGACCAAGGGACTTAAAATACATAAAAGTGGAGATGTTAGTAAGACTTGAAGTGTAAAATGGTGATTTTACCCTTTATAAATATAAACTCTCTAAGAATAAACAAAGAATAACAATCTTATTCCTACTAGTCATTTTTTCTATATTAAAAGACATATAAGACCTAATTGCTTCAAGTTCATGAAATACATGAAAAAGGCTATATTCTTTAATTATTCTTATAGGAAACCTATGATGACACCTAGACCTAATATTGAGATAAATGACAATAAACCTAGAACCACTTGGATAAAGAAGTCTAATTATAAAGTTTATATCTTTGCTTCCTTAAGAACTTCTTACTACTAAATTTTGGTACTCTGACAGTGGTTATTCTAGACACATGATAAGTGACAGACGTGCCTTGATAAATTATCAAGAACATAGTCAAGAAAATGTGACTTTTGCTGATGGTGTGAAAATTCGTATACTTGGAAAAGGAACACTGAATGTGGAAGGTTTACCAAAACCTGATAATGTTTTCCATTTGAAGGATCTCAAAGAAAATTTATTCAGCATTAGTCAAATTTATTATAAGAACTTATTTGTCAAATTTGACAAGAATAAATGTCAAATTCTCAATGTTGATAAAAATTGTATTTTAAAAGGATATCGATCATCTGATCATTGTTATAAATTGAATAGTTTAATTATTTTCCATAAAACCACTCTTGATGGCACAAACTTATGGCATCAAAAGCTTGGTCATTTGAACAACAAGTTCTTAACTAAAATTATAAAAGCATGTATTGTTAAAGGAGTTCTAACACTCAAGAAAAGACAACCTAGAGTATATGGTTCATGTCAATCTGGTCAGCAATAAAGGGTGCCATACAAGGCCATTCAAGATAGAACAATTTCTAAAGAACTTCAGCTACTTTATATAAACTTTATGGGACTAATGCAAGTTGAAAGTTCAGTTGGAAAAATGTATGTGTTGTGCTTATAAATGACTTTTCTAGATATACATGAGTGATTTTATTAGAGAAAAATAAGACACATTTGATGTGTTTAGAAAGCTATGTAAAAATATTAAAAATGAATAAGATTGCAATATTGTCAGAATTAAGAGTGATCATGTAAAAGAATTTGAGAACTCTAGTTTTAAGAAATATTGTAATTTATATAGAATTTCACATAAATTTCTCTTACCTATTATTCCATAACAAAATAGTGTTATAGAAAGAAAGAATTGGGCTTTACATGAAATGGCTTGAGTGATGTTAAACTTGAAGAAAATTTCAAAGAGATTTGGGTCAGAAGCACTTAATCTTGCTTGTTTTATCATTAATCGTGTTTATCTTCATCCAGGTACTAAGAAAACTCCTTATGAGTTATGGAAATGTAATAAACCTAATCTATGTTACTTTTATATTGTTTGGGAGTATGTGTTTTATATTGAATGATCGTGAGCCTCTTGGTAAATTTGAATAAAAAAGTAATAAAGGTGTTTTTCTTAGTTATTCCAATAATAGCAGAGTATTTCATATTTATAATATGAAAACTCATAGTATTATTGAATCTGCAAATGTAGTTATTGATGTTTATCAAGATTTTACAGATTACTCCATTGAGGAAGAAATAACCAGTCTTTTAGAAACACCAAAGATTGTTACAATTGCTCTCATAGATCGAATTATCGAGAAAGGTCAATCCAGTGAACCTATTTTGAAAGAAAAGAACTAGTTGTAGAAGACGCAGCTAATGAAGCTCTAAAAACTCCAAAGAGCATAAATGAGAATGTTTCAAAGCTTTAGGCAATCATGGACTTGCATGACCTAATTAGAAATGAACCATCATCAAGAGTTAAGAAGAATATCTTGTTTGATCGTATTTTAGGTAATATTAATGAACAAATGGTCATAAGAAAAAAAGTATTCAAATATGGTAAGATTTACTTTACATTATTGATTGAACCAAAGAATGCTAAGGAAGCCTTGATGAAATTTAGGTTAAACCTATAGAAGAATTAGAGCAGTTTGAATGAAATAATGTATGGATGCTAGTATCTAGACCTAGTCACACTAATGTTATAGGAACCAAATGGATTTTTAAAAATAAAATTGATGAATTTGGTAATATAGTGAGAAATAAAACTAGGTTTGTTGCACAAGGTTGCAAATACATTAAAGGCATTGATTTTGATGAAATCTTTACACTAGTTGCTAGATTGAAGTCTATTTGCTTGCTTCTTACAATTGCTTGTTTAATAGGCTTTAAGTTATATGAAATGAATGTCAAGTGTGCCTTTTTTAATGACATTTTAAATAAAGAAACCTATGTTGAACAACCTAAAGGTTTTGAAGACCCTTATTTCCCAAACCATGTTTTTAAATTAAAAAATACTTTGTATGGCTTAAAACAAGCTCCTCGAGCTTAGTATGAAAGGTTGACTAAATCCTTGCTTGAAAATGGCTATAAGCGAGGGGGAGTATATAGAACTCTATTTATTAAGTAACTTAATCTAGGGATTGGTTCTACATCTATATTGATGATATAGTGTTTAGTTCTACGTCTTTTGATCATGTGCTAGAATTTGTGAGTCAAATAAAAAAGTAGTTTGCATGTGAAACAAATGGAGAATGAAATTTTTATCAATCAAAGTAAGTATGCCAGGAACTTAGGTAAAAGGCTTGGTTTAGACTTAGCTAAACACATGAAAAGTCCTATGGGTACTAATACCAATTTGACCATTGATGATAATGGTTCTAGTATTTATCCTAATCTTTATAGAAACACGATTAGTAGCTTATTTTATCTCATTGCAAGTAGGCTTGATATATGTTTCAGTGTCGGTGTATGTGCTAGGTACTAAGCAAATCTAAAGGAGTCACATTTGGCAACTATTAAACAAATCATTCATTTTGTCAATAAGACAATTAATGATGGTATTTGGTATAATAATGACACTAATTCAAATTCTTGTAGGATATAGTGATGTAGATTAGGCTGTTAATGCTGATGATAGAAAAAGCACCCTTGGAGGATATTTTTACCTTGGAAACAACTTTATGTCGTGGCATAACAAGAAATAGAATTCAAATTCTCTCCCCACAATTGAAGCTAAATATATTGCGAATGGATGTTGTTGCACCCAATTATTTTAGAAGAAATAAATGCTTGCGGATTATGGTATGTCTCAAGATACTTTGACTATGTTCATGACAACACTAGTGCTATCAATATTTCCAAAAATCCTATTCAGCATTCTAAGACTAAACATATTGATATTTGTCATCATTTTATTAGAGATTTAGTTGAGAGCAAGACTGTGTTCTTAGAATACATTAATATTGAAAAATAGCTTGCAGATATCTTTACAAAAGCTCTAGATTCTAATCAATTTGATTCTTTAAGTAGAACTTTAGGTGTATATTCTGTGTAAGTCAAAATATGTTTGCATTTAGATTTAAGAAATGCATTTGTGCATTAGATATAGGACATGTATTTATGTGTTTTTAATTTTAAGTCTTTGTTTTTTTCGAGACTTGAAAGCTATGAAAAAGTTTTGATTAGAGCTATTTAACTTTTATTCAAAAACACATAAATGTTAATTTAGTCTTTACTTTGACTCATGGTTTTGATATTGAAATGTTTTTGTTGAGAATATTTAACTTGAGTTATGACTATTTGATTTAATTTTTATCTTGTCGTTAGACCTCTAATATGTATAGACAATATGGTAAAAAATAGCGAATTATAACACTTAATAGTAAAGCTATCATTGAATAATTTGGAACTATGTGGCAAACACTATATACAGGAAAATTTACCATGATAAGAAGACTACATTAAGATGTAGAGTGAAAGTGCATGAGCATAAACACTTTTTAATTATCACTAAGCTAAATTAATTTCCAATGAGAGAAAACTTGTGCTAAATCAAAAATTCAGAATGGATAGCAAAGTTTCACTTTACACACATATTTGAAATGGTCAAAATTAGAGATAAATATGATAAGGTTAGTTTGACCAACTATATGTTTTATCATTGAGACTTTGACTATAAATATTGATGAATTTTTTAAAACAAGGTCTTGATTGAATTGCTTGTACACACACACCAAAGCTTAAATTTCTCTAATCTTTACTTATTTGAGGAAATTACAGCTTGATTTTGTGGATTAATGCTTGTTGTGGAAAATTCCTTGATTACTTCACTTGTTCTAGTTTGTTATTAATGCATTGAAAAAAAAAAATCCAATTTTGTTCATGATGCATTTCATTCTCGTGTTTTTACATATTGCTATTAATGCATTAATTCATTTTTTCTTGTGAAAACTAAATTGGTTGCATTCTTTTGGTCATAACTTTGTCTATAGTACTCCAAATTTAGTTTTATTAAATTTTGTGAAAACGTGATTTGAAGATCTTTCCAACAATATGTAGATCATATTCTGATTCTATTCTATCAAACTTGGTCCATGGGTGGATTTTGTTGAATCTTAGGATTTGATTGTGGTTGAGTTAGAAATTTACTTCTTTCTTGAATTGTGAGTGCAAAAGCAATTTTAACAAAAGTATCTTTCAAATTAGAAAAAGTTTATGTATTTTGATTGTTAATAACATCTTACTTTGTAATGAATTAGTGCATTGTATCTTCCAGTTTTTTCCATGGTGATAACATATAATACATAAGGCTAAGAATTTTGCAACTTTTATGGAGGTGGTGCTTGTGAAGATTGTGCATTATTATTATTATTATTTCTCTAACTAAAATTTGGATGATTTCTCTAACTAGTATTATAAATCTGTAAACATGGGTTTCGCTTATTAAAAGTTTTGATGTCATTAGCTTGATCATGGACATATTCTTTAAGTGCAGATAGAGTGGGACAATCTTAAGTGAAATAATCATTAGAACTACAAATATTACATGTAATTTCTTAGAACATATTTTACTTTATCATTCTTTTTATGTTCTAGAGCTTCAACCTTTCTAATTAAGGATGTAAATTTTGCTTGTAAATCATGATCTTCCCTAAGATTATGGATTCCTCTGCTAGATAGAGATAGTTGTGGTTTATTTGACAATTCAAAAGTTCCAATAGTATCCTAATGTTATGAAATTCTAAGCGTGCAACATAAGAGGGAGGGTGAATTTAGTATTTAAAAATTTCTTCAATAACAACATTACAATTCAATATCAACAAATACCACAACCAATAATAATAAAAATTTTTATAATAAGTAAAGGCAAAGAGTTAAGAGTAGAGAAAATGAACACGATATTTGTACGTAGTTCGGCAAATCCTGCCTACGTCTATGCCTCCAAGTAAATCACGCTTAAGGATTTTACTATCTAAGCCTCCCAAGGCTTCAAGTTCTTACAATTGACTTTCAAGGTATCAATAAATCACTTTACAAATGATGTTTCACTCACACACACCTTCCTCAAGTGTTTCCCACACTTACAATCACACAAATTTGATAATAATTTGAAGATTATAATAAATACTCTCTTATAAAGTTGATATACAAATGAAAGGTTAATGTATATAGATTTGTAAAATAAAAGCTCTAAAGTAATATGTTCTGGATATAACTCAATGGACATGCTAGATTTCTTTAAAAACATGTTTGAATTGAGTTTATATAGTTTGGACAAGTAAACTAGACGTTATTGATCTCCATATAATAGCTAAATCATTGCTTGAATCAGGCGATTAGCTACTAGGCTTTTTTGGCAAGTTACCATTGCAGTTTTGAATTTAAGAATTGGCCTATGAGGTTTGCCACAACCTTTCAGGTAGCTAGCCACTAACTTACTGCCTTTTAGGTGGTTAGCCACTACATTTTGGCTGGCTAGTCGCTACAGTTCTAATATCTACATTTTAGCCATAAAACTTTTATAAATTATACTATGGCCCAAAATGTTTTAATGTTTTATAAATAGATCTAATTCCATAATTTCAAACAATACTTCTTGATTTCAAAGTTCTTAAAATATTTTGGATTTAGCCCTTAAACTTCAAAACAACCAATTCATGAAATATTTTTCCTTTAAATAGAAAATCTTTATATAATGAAAATAATGATTCATTTTAAATATCATGAAAAATAACTTGAGCTTTTAAGTGTTTAATCATACATACATATAATTATACTAGCTTTACAAGAAATGTAAAAAGAGAAATCACCTAAGCTAGTGTCGTTGAAGCTTGCCCTTGACATCATGAGCTTTGTGCCTTTGTCCTTAAGTATCTTAAACTAGATTTCACATGTATGATTTTTATCCTTCAAGAATTAATGAGATTGTGAAATATATGCATTTCCTATATTACCGATGACATATGATTTGCTATTATCAAAATTAAAACACCGTATGACCGTATAAGTCAACATGTTGTGTATTTTCAACTAATTGGTCAAGATAATCTAGTACAACTTCAGAATTTTTATCTCTAAATTCACCATTACACATCATTTCAACAACCGGTCTACTTTGGGGTTATTAAGTCTTCGTAGAAATAAGTGACCAATAGCCAATTTTCAAAACCATGGTGTGGACATATATTAAGAAATTTTTTAAACCTATCCCAACATAAGTATAATGTTTCCCCATTTTTTTGAGTGAAAAAAGTGATTTTTCGTTTAAATGAACTGGTTCTATAAAGTTGAAAGAATTTTTTCAAAAATTGTTCTTGCATGTTATTCCAAATTCTTATTGATCTAGTCTAAAGTTTTATAGCTAAGTTTTAGCTTTATCTTTTAATGAAAAAGAAAAATGCTTTAATCTAATTATGTTCATATTGCAATTTTGGCTTATGTATGTATTACAAACTTCCTCAAAATCTCTTAAATGAAAGTATGGATTATCGAATTCTAAATCATAAATGTTGGTAAAAGTTTAATAATACTTGGTTTGAAGTTGAATCGAGATGCTTCTGAAGGGAATATTATATACTGAAGGTCCTCCAGTTCTAGTTGGATTCATGTAGTCTCAAAAATCTTGGTTGATTCCGAACATGTGCATTATGTTGAGAGTGGTTGTCTTCTTGATCAATTTCTAAATTAAGTTGGCTCAAAAGGTTTTCGTCTTGGATCTCTTCTATGATTGGTGGCAGTGATTGAGATCTACGAATTAATCTACTATTTAAAGTTCGAAACCAAGGTCTCATGTAAAGATGATGATGATGATATGTGTGTGTGTGTGTAAAATTAGATGATACACAAATAAATGAGCAAAATGAAAATTACACAAACAAAAAAAGTAAAAATAAACTGAAAATTAAATGAACTAGTAATATAAATGTTCAATGAAAAATGAAATAAAAATAAACAAACTGAAAGCTAATTAATTGAAATTAAAATCACTAAACAAATGGTTAAACCGGCCATATAAACAAAGTAGTTAAACAAAAAAATAACTAAATTAACAAAATATTAAAAATTTAGGTGGGTCAACTGACTATATAAATTAATAAAGTAAATGCTAAAAATAAAAATGCAAAGGAAAATAAAATACAATAAATTTGCAATTTAAATTGCAGAATCAGAATAAGAAACAAAGAAAAGAAACCTCAAAATGCTGACTAATTTTTTTCAAGTTTTAAAAATTGCCTGCCTATTAAGTGATTAATTCATGTTATTAGGCATTTGTTGTAATTTTAAAGTCACTCTTTAGTTGATTGAGGGTATGTTTGAGATTGAGGTTGGATAGCTATAACTTTTAAGCTGCAGCACTAAAGTGTTTGGTAAACACTAGCTACTGTAGCTTTTAAGCTATATTAGCTATGTTAATATGATTTTTCACTTGTATAATATAAAATCTATTATATTTTTAATAACTTTTTTAGAATTATTATTTAAAAATTATATTTATTACATATTATTAACTTTTATTTTATAATTACAGCTTTTTTTTCCATAGCAATTATAGCTTAAAAGATACAGCACCTCAATCCCAAACATACCCTGAGTCCAAGTAAGGTCCAATGGAGTCCAAATTTGATTATTATGGGAAATTTCAGCTAGAGAGCTATTTGCAAACTGTCTATACTTTTGGTCTCACTACAATTCAAAGAAGAATACTACCGAAACAAGAATCTTTGAGGGTGAAAGTGAAATTCTAAAAGTTTTTGTAGATAAAAGCAGAATTCAACAAAAGAGGTAAATGAAAATTTACAAAAAGTAGAAGAAATGAAAAACGGAAAAATAAAAATAAAACAAAATAAATACCTTTCCTTTGCAATGGTGTAAAAAATTTGACACGACTCAAAATCTTTAATTTACTCCCAAGTATAAGAGTATCTAGTTATAATATAGTTCGGTGAGTCTAATAGCGATCTACAAAAAATTATTTAATTTTTCTAAGAAAGAAAAATAGAATTTAAATATATGCAATTTAATTTAACTGAAATTATAGAATTAAATTAGTTAGGGTTATAGATCCACTCTTAGTAGTAAATATAATTTAATAAATTTTTTTTATCTTATTTCTTTATTGCCAAAAATCTTAATTATACAAATTATAATGATTTTCTCATTAACTTTCTTATGGATTAAGTATTTTTTGTGCCAAAATATAACTTATATACAATAAGTCAAAATACCATTTTGCCATACTATATACTAAATATTAATAATTTATTTGTCTCAAACTCTCTTGTTTATCTACAATAAATCAAAATTTTAAAATACAATATATGGATAAATTTGCATAGAAAGTAATTTAATTTATATAACTAAAAATAAAATTTAATTAAATCATAATTTTTCTACTAAGAATTTCATCTTGTCCTAAATATTATTATTTAGCTAAGCATAATTGAAAAAAATAATCATTAATATTAAATTATACATAATAAAATAAATAAAAACAACTAAAATTGGAAATAAAACTAAATTTATTTATGAAATTAATTTACTAAATATTATAAAGAGAGATGAGAAGAAGAATTTAGGGAGAAAATACTAACTTATGATTAATCCACACCATATAAATAAATAAAACCAATGGCCATACATTTGTTCCACTAATAAAATATAAACCTAACTTAATTCACTCGAGCACACCTACCTCCATTAACAATTACCACACCTAATATGGTAAAAACTTATAATTTTATAATTATCACACTTAACATGGTAAAAAATTATAATTTTATAACAAAAGTCGTGAATCATCTTCTTAATTTTTCAGACATCCGAGTCTAAATTTGACATTCGTTTATCCGTTTGGAGTTTGAATTGCATAAAATTATTATTTTGTACCTAATAAACATAAAAATATACAAAATCAAATATTTAAAAACATAATTAAAAATTCACAATATATTACATAATTATAAATATATATTATAATATAAACATAAAATAATATTTTTACCCCTTAGTGAATATACAATTTTTAACACTAATGAATTGTTATAACCCTGATTTCTTAAGTAGGGTCATCTCATTGTACAAGAGTATAAAAGAATTTTTCATGCTACAAGCAAGGAATTGATGTAGGATTGCTCAAAGAATATTATACTTACGTTATGTCCACAAAAAGTATCACAATTGGATGATAACCACCATTTGGTTTTTGACAAGCCTTTTTCCATGCTACACTTTTATCCACTTTCAAATTGGGCTTTTCACATTCTCTTTTCTGATGCTAATAAAAATGCGACCAATGTTATATATAAATCAAGTGTTTTAAAATAAATATAAATTTTTATCAAAACTAAAAACTTTCTATTTCTTCTTCTAGTCCTGTATAATAATCTTTTCGGCCATGGTGGTTGTTGAAAAGATTTAGTGCTTGTCTTTCTTTTTTAAGGCCACTAAGTTTCTAATGCATATCATACATATATTTATTAACATTGACATAAAAGAAATTATAAAAAAAAAGTTTGAAAAAGTAATATTCACAATAATAAAATAAATTCTTTAGACAGTCAATCATTAACAAATGCATTGTCCCTTTAATTTGTATGAGAGTACAATAGTGGTGGGATACACAAATGATTTGGATGGGCTTTATAATTCGTTATATTTAAGCCCAAAAGTATATCTAAAAGTACGAAATGAATTTCCAGCATTTTGCAAAAGTTGTCTTTTAAATCGTTCATCCATATCAAACGCGCTCTATAAGATACGTAATATAAAAACAATTTAAAAAAATTTCTAATGCACAATTTGTATATAAAGCATACCTGAATGTATTCTCATATTTTATCTTTAGAATCTTTCCGTTCATTTTGCCAATCAATGAAGGGTTTGGCTACAATGCCAGTGGCAATGTAGCCAGTATGGTGCTGGGCTCACATAAAGAGAGCCTGGTTGTCTTTGGCAACTTTTTGGCAGCCGAAGATCGATTGCACCTTTTTTTTAATATTTAAAAAATTAATTAAAATAATGTATTAATTAAGAAATTGTGAAACAAATCATTAATAGTAAAAACAAATTAAACAAATAAATATAATGTTATCACAATTAGGAGAAAGAAATAAAATTTGAAATAAAAAAAAAAAAGATAAATATTTGTTTCAAACTTAATATGTGATGTCTCATATTTAACATCAAAATTTTCATGTATATTGTTACTTGTCTTAACTTTATTATTCTAAATACCCCAAAAATTTCTTTTCCCTCTCATTTCAAGTTTGACATCCATGTTACATGTTCAATATCTTCTGTCACATGTATTATGTGTTTTGTTGCATGTTTACATGGATCTCATGTATAACTTTAGTTGTTGCAGGTTTGACTTCAGTTGTTATATGTTTCATATGATCTTTTTACATTAAATTTCATGTTTGATGTTTGACCTCACTTCTTATATGTTTGACTTCATTTGTTACATGTTTCACCTGAATTGTTGCATGACTTGAATAAAGATAAAAATAAAAAAATAAAAATTTTCCTACTCGTTTCATGTTTTATTTATGTGTTGCATTTTTTACCTTAACTGTTGCATGTTTCACGTGATCTATTGCATATTTAAGTGGTTCTCATGTTTAAGCTCAGTTGTTGCATGTTTGACATCCTTGTTGTATGTTTCACATGCCTTTTTTACACATAAATTTCATGCTAATTATTTGACCTCACTTCTTGCATGCTTGACCTCGGTTGTTGCATGTTTCACTTGAATTATTGAATGTCTTGAATAAAGCCAAAAAAATAAAAATAAAAAATCTCTTGTTTTATGTTTCACATCGACGTTGCATTTTTTACCTCAACTGCTGCATGTTTCACATGACTTGTTACGTGTTTACGTGATTCTCATGTTTGGCTAAATTCTCACGTTTAACCTTAACCGTTGCATGATTCACGTGACCTATGCATATTTATGTCAAACTCATGTTTAACCCCTTAATATATGCACAATTTTTTTGTTGGACAAATTTATCTTACCTTAATATTAAACTATCAATATTGGAAATTAAATAAAATGTAAGCTTCCGTCTATAAAAAAGACGAAAAAAACACACACATACACACACACACACACAATTTATGTCCTTGAGTCAAATCAAATGCACGGACTAACTTGATCTTGCTAGTTAGTGTACAAGTAATCTTGGTGTTGCTACAGTTTAGTTTAGTTGGATCTACAAAATAAGTAGCTGGGTGTGCTTAAAAACAGTTACTTCTTGGTGTTTTTGCAGTTTTCGAGAGTACTGATTCTTCCTCGTCTTTTTTATTTTTTGGGTTAATATTTTTGAATTAGATTGAATCATGTCTAAAGAACTACTACGCATTCAACCATTTGAACTCAAGTTTACATGTAAGTATACAAGACTCCATATTCCACCACCTCTTTTTTATTTTTTCCCCTTTTTTAATTTAAAAATTATGATGCTCAATTTTGTGTTTATGGTAATCATTGTTCTCATTCTTTTTAAGTGGTCGTAAATGGTTATTTTGGAAAGAACACGTTGTTTGCATGGAACTATATGGTTGATTACTTGATTGTAACTCTTAATTATAAGGGATGGATTGGCTTTTGCTCAATGTTATATAAACTATCAAAATCTACAATTATAATGGTTTTGCAAGAAACATACTACAGCAACAAAAATAAAAAGGCCATCTTTGAGATATAAACACAAAATATGCAACCTTCATCCATTAACATTTTATTCCCACAAAAAGCATAGGACAGAAACCAATAGCAGTCCATCAAACAGGGTGTTAAATCACTTGAATCATCAAATAAATGGCATCATATTCAAGCAAAATTACTATTCCTTCATTTCATGCATGAACAAAACCAAGGAGGATGTCTCATGATCTTTCGGTAAACGATAAGCAACAAGTTTGTCTTCATCTTTGATCAATCCTAACAAATCAGATGGCTCCTCTAGCATACGAAAAATCTTACTCTAGTATATCTGCATGTCAGCCCATACATTTAGAGCTCAAATAACAAAGCTTTAAATATGAAGATCATGCACACAAGCACAAATTGCAAAATGAAGACTCAATCCCCAAATTTCTTAACTTCCCATCTAGTGGTGAAAATTATAATCATACCAAATAAAAACATTTGATGACTCAAGGACTAGCATATGAATTCTTTAAATCACATATCCTACATCCATATGTAAATGCTGCATAAATAATCATGGTATTTGAGCACCTATGCAGGAGAAAATTAAAACATATATTCCTATAATATTTCCAAGCACAAAAGATATATAACTTACACCACATGAATGCTTACAGAGTAATCAAAACTACTTTCACTAAGAATTTATAATACAATAATTTCATCAACAAGCTGTGGAAATGAAATCAGTAGCCTTCAGAAAATGAATTCAATATATACAAATGAGACTAATCTATATTAAAAAGGAAACGATTTTACCATCTACCTTAAAGAGGGTAATAAATATTAGAACTTCACTGACCAGAAAACAAAACCAAACTGTAAGCCATCAAAACTAATACCTTAAACAAATCTGAGCAACCGTAATTAATTAATCAAAGCTAGTTCAATAAACAAACACAACAAAAATAACCCAGCCATTACAAATCTGAGCAATCAAACATAATTATAAACCCAGCAAACAAACGAATTAAGGCTAGCAAACCACACTAAAATTGGTGAAAGAAAAGGAGCAATAATAAAATATCGTGATAGGAGTACCTTTCACGTCTATTGAGGTGGCTATGATGGTGAGAGTGGTGGATGAAACCGAAGAGCTATAAAGAGTCTTTGCCGGCCATCAAGAATTGCCTGTTGTCTAGCAAGAAACTGCTACTACTGATCATAAAGGAGTTGTTGTCCGACAAAGAGTCGTGGCTGCTCACACTGACATGCTAGTGAAATGCTTCAAACTGTGGCTGAAGCCGATTTTACTGCTCCGACATATTATGAGCTTCACCCAACAGCTGATGGACCGGATCTTCATAAGCTTTCGTAGTCAAATGGTAAGCCCGAGGCAGTTGTGTAGTAGTTATATCTGGAAGTTGATCGGGGAAAAGCACATTGTTCCATATACGACAGTTGATGGCAGCAATCAAAGTGGACCTGTTCGTAGCCGAGGGATCTCTAACCTAACTATTATCTTGCCACATAAACCCTAAGCTATCAATTGCATCATCTCCTAATTCTTGAGTCTCCTCAAAATTCGGCTCATCAATGGGGACCCAAAAATGTTAAAGGATTCAGGTAATGATACTGCCAAAAATTAAAGTTTTGTTCCCTGTCCTTAGAGCGGTGATTATATGCTAAAGGATAACATACCTAACATTAACCTTCATTCCTTCTAGAATATTATCTAATATCACAACATCAAAGCAAGTTGCTTCATCAGCATGTCCCTTTCGAGGGCTAATGATATGTTGAAGTACATTATGAAGGATCTGGACTTATAGGCACCAAACGTGCTTTTAAGGTGGTTGTATTACAAACTTCAAAGGAAATTCCAGAGCACTTACAAATATTCTTCATAGCTCTTGTGTGTGAATACCAGGGAAAATCAAGTTTGCTCCTAGATGTATAAACATAATACCCAACACCCTCATTGCCTAGTATCCCATTCAGGTCTATAACATCAGATTCAATAGGAGTTCCAGCTACATTGGTGATTACTCAATTTTTCTTAGCCGCAGAGATATCTTTATTTGAGTAAAACACCTTCACTAGATTCGAGTACACATTTTCACTAACTACCAATGCGTCACTCTAGCTCATATTATCAACTAAAGTTCTAAGAGTTCTTCTACAGATAGATAGTTTCTCTAAATTTTGTAAATTAACAAAGTAAGATGGGAGTATCAACCTCGACGCAAACCGGTTATAAAATTGTTTCCTTAAGATCAGGGTCCGAAAATGAGGCGTAAAGAATTCAAGAGGTGTTTGCGTTTCTGACCACCCTCGAGCTCTCTCCAACAGCCATAGAAATTTATGCAAATGACCCACCAAATTGCAAATCTTAAATTTTTTACTGAAATCGGTGATTTTGAACCGATTAAATTGGAGGTAGAGGTGCTTTAAGGTTAATGAATAGGTCAAATTTGTACGATGAGGAGGGAAATATGGGTCAATATTCATAAATTTTGTTCGGCCAACATAGGGTTCACGATTGGGGTATTTCTAAATAGATTGGCAAAATCGTGTGTTTCTAAGGGAAAATCATAGTTAGAGTGATGAATAATGCTTGGGAGATGTTAATAAAGCAATAAAAATGGCTGAAATTGATGATTTGTTGAGAGAGAAAGAAAGCAGTTATGGGTCGTGGGGAAGAGAGAGAGAATGAGTGGGGAAGATGAATGAGCAGAAGTTAAAGTTTCGAAGCCGGCTAAGATAAGCGATTAATCACCTCAAGAATAGAAACCTGGTTAAAATTGCCAGTTAGCCAATTTATTCAACAAAGCAATTAGCAGTTAATCGTGTGGAGGCTAATAAGTT
Organism: Murraya koenigii; assembly: GCA_025617385.1. Taxonomy (NCBI): domain Eukaryota; kingdom Viridiplantae; phylum Streptophyta; class Magnoliopsida; order Sapindales; family Rutaceae; genus Murraya; species Murraya koenigii. The sequence continues at coordinate 15,657,728 of CM046812.1, forward strand.
TGAAATGTTATCGGGCTGGCCATTTATTTTGGGAAATTTATAAAATTAATTAAAAATTTTTACAAATACCTAAAATTACTATTTATATTTTTTATCATCTTTAACTATTTACTCTTTTTTTTTTCTATAATACCCATCTTTCTCTCAAAACCGGTCTTGGTTAACTCCTCCAGCGATCCCCAAATGGCGATTGGCCTCTCCGTGATTGTGAATCATGACTGAACAGATTTTGACATTGAACTCAACTCCGGCGAGTTTCTATCATCCTCCATTTTATAATTTTCGGTAATTTTCACTTTGTAAATTTTAATTTTTTTCTATTTTGATAAATTTGATTGGTGAAAAATCAATGTATGGATGCATATAGATGAGCTTAGGATTGTTTGGCAATAAATATTGGAGATTGTTAAGTGAAATTTAGGTTTAAAGAGTGAGTACGCCGGTGCTTCGACAAAAGCCCTTAGACTATATTAAATAGTTGATGGTGTATTGCAAGATTAAAGTGTTGATGGTGTGATTGTAAGGTGGAGTATAGGTGCAATAAGAGTAGAAATCACAGACGGAACAAGTAGAAAATACCCGCGCGAGACAGGCAGCCATCGCGCGCTGTCGCTTGGGCGTTGTGCCCTTGTCACGCTGCTACGTGCCTCGTCATGACCGTCCCACGATATTATGAATGTAAAAAAAAAAATCTTGATTTTTTTATTTTTTAATTATCGATTAACTAATTATAAATTTGATTTTTTGCGATCGTAATGGCCATGAAAACCGAGCACGATGAAGATTCGGAAGCGAAACACTTCCCGGCGTATGACAAATACCTCAAAATTTGGGAATGTAATGGATGCTATCAAGAGGAAGTTAACGAAACAACAATTAAGATTATTTAGGAAAGATATATTTGGTCATTTCGCAAAGATGGATAGCTACGTATTTAGTGGTGCGATCCTTCACAGCGCTACTTAGGCAAGTAGCGTGTTGTGATGAAGATGATAAAAATCAGTCGTGGTTTGAATTTAGTTCCTTTTTATTTTTACTATTATTCTAAATGTATTGTGATTTAATAAGTTTTTACTATTAATAGGCCCCGATGATGTTCGAGACTGTCATGATCACACCCCATCGTCATTGTGTTTATTATCCGAGGACGTAAATGATGACGATGATGCAAATTTTGAAGGAAGCACCTCCGGCATAAGTAAATTTGGTCATGAGTATAGGACGTCATATGCACTTAAAAGTCCCTACTTACAAACTTACAAACGAGGAAGGAATATTAAGCCTCTTCAGGCCATAGAACGAACAGATGTAAATATCGACGAAATGACAAGTGTGGATATAAATCTACTTAGAGGAGTAAAGGATCCGAACATCTGTTTCATGAGTTCGACCAGTGGTTTGATGGTAACATTGTAGTTGATCGTGACATCCGACATTCGAAGCAATTTTTAAGCGTACTCTTGGGAGAGACTCAATGGGATGGCTAGGGGATGAGGTAAATGTTGTACATTTTTACTTAATTTACTTGTAATGTACTTGCATAATCTAACGGGTTTATTTGTCATTTATAACATATCCATGAATACTACCGTTTGATAAGTAATAAACAGCAGCAATACCCTAATGCCTTATATCGTCACGCACACATACCGACGTCTATTTTTGGGTAACATACTGAAATATATAATTGTCGTTTTATTATGCTATAATAAGTAATAATATTTATGTAATTCCTTGATTAGGTTTTCTTGAAGGCTCAGTGGAATAACTGTGAATCGTGATCTGGATTCATTAGACTACACGAGTCTAAATAACTACATTAATGGTCGGGATGACACAAAATCAAAACCGTTCGCGGATGTTGATGTGGTGTGTATTACTTACATTGAATGTCCTTTAATATTTAAAGATTTGAACATAAAAATGTTGGATATGTGTCTTATTTCTACAGTATGCAGTTTTTCATTCCAATTAACTTACAAGGCGATCATTGGATTATAGCCCGAGTAGACTTTGTACACAAGTGGTTCTCTATTTATGACTCATTAAAGGAACGTCGAGACGAAAAAGTTTATTCTCAACTATTCAAGCCACTTCAAAATATTTTTCCTCGATGGCTACAAGATTTTGGATTTTACAACCTTCGACCAGAATTACAAAGCGCGGAGCCTTGGAAACTTATACTAGTTAAGAGTGTACCACAACAACGACTGAGAGCTGGCGATTGTGGGGTGTTTAAGTTAATGTTTACGATATATTTAATGTTCAAGGTTCGATTTAATTTTGACAGTAGTCATGGACACTACTTTAGGAAGAAGATTACCGTTGACATATTTAATAAGGATATTAGGTTGTAAATTATATATTTGAACAGTTGTAAATATAGTGCGATTAATCTTATTTCGGATTCGATAATTCTCCAACACTTATTATGAATAATCATTTTAACAAAGACAGTTTAACATGTCGAATACATAATAAACATAAGAGTTTAAAATACATTTTTTGTACTCAATACTGTAATCATTCGGATTTATTTGCAGAACTTCATATACTCTTGAAAGAAATACATCAAACGTACGGTTTTCGAACTAAAAAGCTCTATTTTTCCATTTACATACTCAACACGATCGATGCATCAATTTTTCTCATGATCCATCAAAACACATTTGAAGAACAATTGACTCCATTAAGCCTAAGAAAGAAAAAAATTAGTACTTAAAGAAAATTAGAACATGAGTTATTTTGAGTTAATCGAGATTTGAGACGAACCTGAGCGTGGGACGGCGCTCGTCGCACGTGGGACAGGTGTCTATCGAATGGTAATAGGTTACGTAAAGCGCGTGGGACGAGCGTCATTGCACGTGCGATAGGCTCTGTCCCACGGTTGGACAGAACCTGTCACCATGCGACGGCGCTGTCTCGCCGTCGCGACGGCGCCGTCTCACGATTCTAGAACCTATTACCATGCGACAAGCACTCGCTCCACGTGCCACGGTGCACGCCGCACGTTTTGCGGGTTCGTCTCCAAGCTCGTATTAACTCAAAATAACACATAAATTCTGATTAATCGAAAAATAAAAACTACACATTGTGTAAAATAAATACTAACCTCAACTTTTTACTTGCAAGTTGATGAGTTGATGATTAGTAGGTGAGTTTTAGGGATTAGGATGTGCTGGATTTTAAAAATTGTTAGTTGAGAATGTGTGAGATTTGTTGGTTTTGTTTATAGATCTGAGGGTATTTAAGTCTATACAATAAATATATGGCTACATATGATAGAAAAAGTTTAATTGGTTATTTTAAATATTTGTAAAAAATTTTTGCCTATTTTTGTAAATTTCCCATTTATTTTTACGAAGAACAGTTAGCAGTATGGACTCCAGAAAGTTTTAAAAGTAACCAGTTAGTTTTTAAGAAGAAATTAGCGATTAACTGCTGAATGCTAATTTCCTAAAAAGTTTGAAATGTTACGGTTAGCTGTTTGTTTTTGATAAAGAAATTAGTAGTTAATCACTTGGAATCGAGTAAGTTCGAAATATTAACCCATTTGTTTTGACTAAGAAATTATTTATTTTTTTATCTAAGTCTTAATTTAACTTAATGTAAGATGTTTTGATATTTTAATTCGTTTGTTTTTATATCTAAAGTTTTATTATAAGGCATTTTCATCTGAATGAGAAAAAATAAAATTTTTTGACTTTTATCTGAATGAAAAATTATTATTTTTCTCACAAATAACTTTATTAAATGTATTTATTTTCTACATAGCTATTACATGTTATATTAAAATTTCACTTGATCTTAAATTATATTTGGTATTAAATATTTAATACACAATAAATTTGAATTTTAAACAAATTCTTTTATTATTAAATAACAAATTTTTATTTATAAATATTATGTTAAATTTTAAAAAATAATGTTATCAAAATTATTTTTCATAAATTATATATTAGATACTTACCTTATAAATATTTATAACATATAAAAACTATTGTACTAGAAAATATTGTAAATATATACTTATTTAAACTTAAAATATATATAATATTTTTAAGGTCATAAGTGTAAAAATATTATAATTAAGATGTTTTAAGTTTATAAAAACAAATAACTTACCACTTATATTCAAACCTCAAAGAATAAAGAACAAACATATTTTTTAGACATATATATTTAAGCTCATTCATATTTAAGTAATATTCACACCTATTATAATTTCAGATAAAAAATAAATGCTAACTAAAAAGTTAGTAGTTAACCACACTTAGTCCATTAAACTTGAAATGTTAACCAAGTTGGCTAATTTAACAAAACAAATTGTACCGTTAACCACTAAAATAACATACCACATTGTGCTTTTGAGTTTGGTTTGCATTCAACGTGAGAAATAGAAAACCCATCTTTACCCAATTAATGAGGGATTATATAATGGCTCACATGTTGGACATTTCTTTAACAACACTTAGTCATTCAACAAAAAATAGTATGTTCTTATATCTTTTTCAACATCTCCATTTTTCGAAAGTATTTTTCACCTTAAGGTTTTGGTTTTATAAGGCTAGTTTCTCTCCAAGTAAGGTATATATTGTAAATAAAGTAGTAGATTTATTATTTCTTTTATGATGTGGAGTATGTTATATTGGTGTGAATTATGTTAACCCATAATCCATATATTATGTTATTAACTAATGAATAATATGAAATTGAAGTAGGTTATGCTACATTAGTAACTACTATTAAGTTATTATTGTACAAGGGTTAAATATAAGTGCTCCATATAATAATAGCAACCTACAAACACCCATTGTTGCAAATAACCATGAATTGCCGTAATGATATGATCAATCCACACCGTCAATAAAGAATAAGGTTTTATTTGTATCAGGCGTATTTAGCATTCGCTACTACTCAGTAAAAGATGTAGAATTATGGTATAACAATTATGCTCGAATGGTTGGTTTCAATGTGAGAAAGATGACATGCGGCGAGAAAAAAAGTCCAGCTGAGTGAAAATTCGCCGTTGAGTTTGTCATTTCAAAGAGCTTAGAGAAGATAAAAAAAAGTTCTCACAACTACACCAGGTGTGAGAACCGCAACCAATCATATGTATCGAGTGTCGGGCATCATTTTAAGTGAATTATGATGAATTTGTTGGTAAATACATTATCAAAGAATTTAGGCCTAAGCACAACCATCCTTTGGCTTTTAATAAGGAAGTCCATCTCATTTGTTCATATCAGAATGTTAGTGATGCGGACCTTATGCAAGTAAAGGCATTAAAGTATGTTGGTGTGAAGACTTCTAATTTATGGATTACATGGCTAGTTAGGTAGAGAGGTCACAAAACCTAAGATTTACTTGCAAAGACATAAAAAACACACTAGATGCTTCTACTCGTGTTGAGGTTAGAGATTCTAACACATGCACAACTATAACATACTTTGCCACAAAAGCTAAACACGGCCTTGGGCTATGTTTTGAGTATACAATTGACGATAAGAATAGGTTACGAAATTTATTTTAGACTAATTGTATGGCCCATTATGACTGTTACTGTTTTGATGACGTGTTGGTATTTGATGCAACATATAAGACTAATGCATATAAAAAACCCCTCATTACACTTGTCGAAATAAACCATCACAATATAACCACAGTCTTCATTTTTGCATTGCTCACAAATGAGATAATTGACCTTACATTTAGCTGCTATAAACTTTTTTGTCTATTATGAGCAATCGAAAACTCGTATCTATAATTACTCACAATGACAAGGCAACGCAAATGCAATAAAAATAGTGTTTACAGAGTATATGCATCATTTTGTTGTTGGCATCTTGAGCAAAATGCACATGACAATGTAAAGAATAAAGACTTTAAAAGAGAAAAATTTTGTGATTTAATGTTGACCCTCGTAACATAAGATGAATTTGAAATGCAGTGGTTAATTGTAATTGGTGAATTCACACTTCAACAGAATGTACGTGTATAAAAAATCTATTCGAGCGATGTAACTAGGCGAAAGCTTATCTAAAAGTAACATTCTTTGTTGGTATCGTTGAGCACTTAACGATGTGAAATTATGAATGCATATCTCAGCCGGTTTATCCAACAAAAGCTAAAGTTATATGAGTTTATATCATAACTCGATTGTGCTCTCCACAATATTCATGCGACTAAAACAGTCGATGAGTTTAAAACTAATTACGATTGCTCTTATCTTAAGAATGCATTTGCATAGCTCGGAGAAGCACGATATAGAAGTGTTCTCATTGAGGGTTTTTGCGAAGGTTAGAGACAAAATGCTACAAGAAGGTGCAGTAATCAATATAGAAAATACAAAAACCACCAATGCTCATTTCTACACACTCATTGAATTTGGCACATCAGGAATGTGATGGAATGTGGTCTATAAACTAAAAGACAACAATATAAAATGCTCTTGTCAAATGATCAATTTTATTGGGCCTTGATGAACACATTGTCACGTCTTAAAAGTAGAATAAATTCAAAAGATTCCTGGAAAAATGGTTCTTCGTCGATGGACAAAAGAGGCCAAGAATCACAAAACTTGTGCCACTGCAAAACTTTAGGTTGACATATAAGTTCAGAGCTTGTCACATTTAGTGCATTGTCTACAGCTTGCAATAAAATGTGCTACAATGCAGCAAAAATAACAAATCCTATGAATAGGCATTAGTTGAAATTAATTAGCTAACATTAACTTTTGAACAACTACCTGAACAAGATGAGCACATAAATAAAAAAGTGCGGGCCAGACCAAAGCTACATAATCTAGCAGTGGTGAAGACCAAAGGTGTTATCGCAAAAGCAAAATGTGCAGTAGAAAGCTATATAAAGTGTGGGCAATGTCGCAAGGTTGGGCATACAGCACAATCTTGTCGTATTGTAAGAATGACAAAATCTAACTTATAATATTACAGGGAATGTCATGTCAGCAGTCAACATCACGTCTGCAGGATCCACTAAAATCTTAAAATTTTGATTTTGTCCTTTATGTTCTTTTTAAGGTTTTCAACTGTTCTAAGTTCAAAAATGATATCTGTTTTTCTATCCGACTTCTTATTTACTATGAAATAACTAAAATATCCCTAAAATATATAAAGTACTCAAAAATACACATAAACATATACAATCAAAGTTCAAGGGACTTAAAATACATAAAAGTTGAGATATTAGTGAGACTTGAAGTGTAAAATGATGATTTTATCCTTTATAAATATACACTCTCTAGCACTCAACACACCTCTCTAACCAGCTTATTGCTAGTCCTTAGTAAATTAAGTGATAGCAAAATTCAAACACACAATGATTTTTTTTAAAAGGCAATTATGTTTATTTCTTTAATCACATTAATAACAATAATCAAATAAAAATATAAGCATTTTCTCCAGCCTAAAGAGATATCACTCTCACATCAATCATTCACACAAGTAAATTAAGTAAACACATGCAAACTTGTCGATTATCAAAGCTACATTATTTAAGCCACTTTTAAAAGTGACATACCAAACTCCAAAATCTCACAAGTCGGATTAACACTCTCAAAAGAAAATAAACCCAATAAAAACAGTTACTTTAAAAAATGATAAATTGAGAAAAATTAATGGAACAAAATATCACACACTCTCACTATAAATAATGCCCACAACTTAGAAAATAATATAATCCCAAATCAAATGAAATGTTAGTCAAACCAATTTATTCATTTTTATTTATCATTACATCATTTTAGCCCAAATTACTAGCTTCTACTTCAGAGTATAGTTCCCTAAAATCAAGAAGGACTTTTATTAAGATGTAATGTAGGTTAGGGACATGTCTAACAAAGAAGGGATAATAGAAAAAATAAAAATATTTTAAAAATTGTAAGGTGCAATTCACTTATTTTTTATTTATTTATTTTTAATTTTTTCTTTCTTTTTTCAATCGCACATCATTTTTCTTTCTTTTTTTAATTTTTTTATTTTATATATATTGTACCATTTTTTTGAATAAAATAATCATCTATATTTTTCACAAACATAAGTAGATTTTAGAACATATAAGACATAGGGTACTGCTCAAAATTGGAGTAGATCAACATGATATATATATATATATACAGATATTTCACAAAAGGAATGGCTGGAAAAGGCTTAAACGAGTCAAAGATAGCTTCTCAATCATCTTCTAAGACTTTAAATAATCTTCCTTATTTACTAATTCGATGGACTTTAAAACGTAGCAATGCAATTTTTTTAAATGTTTGATTCGAAAGAAAATATAGAAATCATGCATAGTAAATTGCTAAGTTGTATGAAGAATGGATAAAGGGTTACTATCCAAGAAAAATTATAAACTTAGAAACTCACTTAAAATTTATTATGAAATGTGCAGTTCTTCAAGTAACTCAATTAATTTTACTCATCAACTTGCTCAATTCACATTTGTCTCCAATATTAGTATGCAGAGTAATAAACATGGTGTAGCATAAATCAAGGCCAAAGATAACATAAATATTAGAATTTAAAAGTTTCCATATCATTTAATGTCAAAATATCACACAAAATGCCTTAATTTTTTTTTCTTCATGAAATTTTACCCTCAAACCTACTCTTAACATGAAAAATATGTATGCAAAAGATGAAAATTATGTAGAAAACTAAGAAGTTAGAAGGATCACACATGAACTGATTATAGAAGCTTAAGAAAAAGGTCAGAAAAACAACTTTTTTTTTTTAAACTCCAAGACTAAAAAGATTCTAGAGTCATCATATTCTATATTCAGTCATTTTCGACTTAAAAATTAAACCAAAGTTAGTTTCTACAATAAAAAATTTACCTGAATAGTTTCTACAATAAAAAATAAAAAAAATTTCTCTTGAATTAAGACATTCCATAATTATCAACTATCATCTCCCCTAACTAGAACTAGACATTGTACTCAATATTTTAAAGGTAAAAAGTAGGGTTTAGAAGATATTACATGGGTGTCGCAACTCAAAATAAAAGAAAAATTTTATAGATAGAGAGTTAGATCTAATTTATGCTTCTTACTACTGCTGTTAGCATCATCAATCGATCAATCCAATGAAGAGGTGCTATGATCTTGCTCTGGTCTATAAGCTTGTAAAAGATTAAGTAACTAGTTAGTAGTAAGAGTACAAATAAAAAGTTTTTTTTATTGTGAAAGGAATTCAATAATTCTTTATTACATGGTTAAGAAATGCAAGTAAGTCATTATAAACATTATTAACATTTAACAAATCAATAGTTTTTTTTATATATAAATGTTCAAATTGGCCCAAAATGCAAATGTAAGCAGTGCCTTTAAAGTTGCAAAATCTCATGACAATAAAATGAAAGCTTCGGCATGTTGTAGCAGTTCAGATAGTATTTTTTGCATAGTTGAGACAACTAACTTCTCTCCAGTTGATGAGCCAGATATGCTTATAAGAGGTTTTACGGCTTTCAGAATGATGCCTAGCACTTGGCTTTCTTTATTGTAAGCAACATCTGCAATAAGTTTTGATAGCTATCATTCACCTTCTCCATATACCAAGTGTATTTTTCTCTGTGTTAGGACTCGACCAATATCTATGGCTGCCTCAATGAACTTCTTGTACTTTCTCCAGTTACACACAGAAACTACACAAATGGTATTAAATTGTCTACTCAAAGTTTCTGCCATTGAGCCAATTCTAAAAAATAATTTATAAATGTTTAATAAAATAAGCCTATATTTAAAGATCTTGGTAACAAACATAATGATATACAACCGTAAATAAAGTGGTGTGTTTATCAAATGACATGTGAAGTTTGTGGCTTAAAAGTCAAAAGTAAGCAATGAAAAATAGGAACAGATAAAATAATAATCCAAATGATAAAAGAATAGTAAATGAAAAGTATATATACTAGTAGTTGTGATTATAACTTACATCTTCTTTTAGGTTTATGTGTAAAAACTGTTTCAATGCCCTTTGTTGTTCAAGGATAGGTTTTCCATCCAATTTTCTTATAAATTGGTAAATAGGGTCGTTTATAGTCGATTCCTGATGTTATATGGTGCATGTTCTTTCTGGAATAATAGGCATAAATGGAGAATTATTCTCTATACGTATCCACTCAGATGCATTTTAAGCGATAAAATGATACCATCTAATGAGTTTTTTATTTAAGCCATCCATAATGAATTGATTCTTTTCTTCCCCGTTATCAAACACCATTCTTAAGTACTTAGATTTTTATCACATTGCCTTCTGGCACACTTATGACAAGCAACTAGAAGCCGTTAAGCTCTTCATTTTCTTGATTAGTTTACTTTATCACAATTAAGCATGTATGCAATAAATTTAGGAGTTAACTCACCTACCAATTGTACTTTGGCTTTAATTAACCAACAAATGTCAGTAGGGATGTTGTTCTTCATAAGCAATCGCATACATTTGGACTCTACTTTATAGATTATAAGGAGAATGTTCTGAAGAAGTGAAGGAAATTATTTGTAAAACTTTACCAAAATTGTATTTTTATCCATACATTCACTACAGAATATCAGTTATTATAGAAAACTAAAGTAACCGACTTTAATTCTCACCAAGTGCCATTATCCACTACTTAATCGAGGTAAAAAAATAAAAGTACATTCAAATAAAATAAAATATGCAAAATCAAGTAACACGTGAAAGCGAACAAAAGAAAATAAAAATACATAATAAAAAAAAAGTATAATCAAACACTTACTGACAATCATCATCTTATTGAATTTATCTTAAGTTCTAATTGGATTTCATAGATACTATCTTCAATTTTCTTAAGTTGTTTTTTTAGGTCTTTAAAGTGGAATACTAACACTTGTGATCATAGATCTCAAATAGGATATGATCGACAAACTTGGAGTAAGTCGCTTAGATGACGCTTTACACATAAAAGTCGCTTAAGGTGGTTGAAAATAATCTATATAATTAAGGCATTCATAATGAGTAATGAAAGAAAATATAACTGGTAATCAAATACTCTCTAATAGAAAATAAATAATTTTAATTAAAAGAATAGTAAAATGAAATAATAAAAAGTTAAATCACCGAAAAAATAAAAATGTCTTAATTCAAATCCGGTGGGTCACTCAAATTGATTTCACTGTCTTCTTCGTATGATTGGTACTCTAGATATGACTTTACTCTTTGACCATTAATTTTAAAAATGACACATTTCTTTGTATCCTTAATTTCAATTGCTCCATATAAAAAAATATTTTGAACAATAAAGGGGCTAAACCATCAGAGCGTAACTTACCTAGAAACATATGCAGGGGAGATTTGAATAAAAACACTTTCTAACTTGGGGTAAAAATTTTCTCATGATTTGCTTGTTATGAAAGACTTTCATTTGCTACTTGTAAATATTGGCATTTTGATACACATTATTGCAAAGTTCCTTAGGTTCTACTAGTTGTAATCTTTTTTCTAAGCTAGCTTGTTGTATGTCAAAGTTGAATTTCTTGATGGCCTAGTATGCACAATGCTTAGCAAGGCAAAAGATTTACACTAGCTCCTAAGTCCAATAAAACATTCTCAAATATTTTGTTTTAAATGCTACATGAAATAGTAGGGGATCTTAGGTCTTTAAATTTTGAAGGAATTTTGTATTGGACTATAGAACTAATGTTTTGTATTAAAAATGTCTTCTTTTGAACATGAATACTTATCCTTTTAGTGCAAAGATCTTTAAGAAACTTGGCATAAGAGTGCACTTGTTTTATACCATCAAGTGTGGGAATGTTAACACTTACCTGTTTAAAGATTTCTATAATCTCATATGTGGAATTTCTCTCATTTGCTTTAGCTAACCTCTAAGGGAATAGAGCTTTGGGGGTGTGCTCATATGAGCTATTTCTTCTTTCCCTTTGATAATGAATCCTCGAGTCTAAAGGTGCAACTTTAGTTGTCTCTAGCATCTTTACTTTGTCATCAAATTTTTACATTTTCGCAAGGACATAACAACTTTGACCTCCTTATGATGCTGAGGTAAATTGGTACTTACTTCATGAATTAATTGGCTTAAGAACTTGTCTTTCTCAATAGTCATTGCCCCTATTTGAATTGAAGGGACAAGTTGACCTTCCATCTTTTTTATGATAAATGGGGGATCTCTTCAAACTTTGATGCCATTGTATAGGAATGTATTACTAAAAATTGAACACCATTCATATTTTGGTGAAGTAAGAAATATAATCGATTGAAGTTTTGAAATGCCAAATTTATTTGTCGTTTTAATCTTATTATGCTTATGCAATTGGCCTTCTCTTCTAATTGCCTCTTGAAAAAATTAAAACAAAAGAAGAAAATAATATTTCATTATTAACGCTGGAAAGTTTGATCATTACTGATATGTCAACAAACTCGATGTCTCGATGGCATCAACGCGTTCAATTTACAATTATTCCAAAATAAATAGCCAACAAAACAGGAAAGAAAATAACCCAAACCAAACGACACCGTTCAATTTCAACACGTGTCCGTCTGCAGGTGAATATGATCAGTTGAGTAAAGTGCATGTGCAAAGCATACAATCCACATAATGCTGACGTGGCCTTCCAGATTTCAAGCATTTTCTTCATCCAACGGTGCATATTTCTCCACCAACAAAAATCTCACTGATCATTCGGGATCTATTCAAATCAGTAGTCATCGGCGCCAGCGATGGTGAATCCTGAATCAAAACATCTTGATCTTTAGCCGATTCCGCCGGAGAGTAAACGAAAGGACCATCAGATCCTCGTGACGGAGCGAAAGCTGGACGCGAGACAACAACCGTGCGATCAATCGGAGAGGAGGAAGCCGGAATTGTCGACGACGGAGAAACAACTTCGTATTGGTTAACGGGAGAAGAATCTGTACGGTTCTTGCTGTTAGTTGGAGTTCTTGGAAATTTTGCCACTGGAGAAACTGGAACGCTTTCATTAAGAGAGGAAGAATTCGTACGGTGCTTGTTGTGCTTTGCCTTCTCGTGCTTAATTGGCTTCCCCGTCAAAACTTGATGACCTTCCGGCGATTCCGCTGGGGTATAGCCATGAAGACCTTCAGGTCCTGGTGCCGGAACAAGAACTGGAGACGAAGCTGGTATTGGCACCGGCGATGAAGAAACAATGGTGTGATTAACCGAAGGATTTGTTTGAATTCTTGGAATTAACGGCAGCGGAGGAAAGGCGGCGGTGTGATTAAGCGGACCAAACAAAACAGTGCCGTTTGAGTGATTACTATTAATCGGATAGCGAAAAGTGAGACTGCCAGCTAAGGCATTAACTGCGACGTAACTGCTGTAGTACTAGCCGGGCACGACGACCTGGACGCCGCCAACGAGGAGAGCACCGAAGTCGCCTAGGGTCACATGCAGATCACTTGAGGGAAGGAGAGTTGGGAGAGGCGAGGAGTTGTTGTTTGAGGGGGACATCAGTTGGAGGAGATCGGTCCAAGAGAGGCGGAGAGGAAGGGCGTGGAGGCGGAGAGTGGAGATGTAAAACGGCGGCGTTTGGGTCATGTCCATGGCGAAGAGCGAGGGGTCTGTGGGGGCGAAGAGGGTTAAGGAAGGGAGTGCAAGGAGATCGAAGAGAAGGTCGGAGGTTGAGATGGCATTGGCGAAGAGACTGTGGCTGTTGCCGCGGAGGAGGAGAGGACTGCGTCGAGGTCGCCGGTGGGGATTCCGGCCGGCATGGCCGGAAAAGAGAGGAGGATTGTGAGAGTGAAGAGGATAGTCGTCATCAGAATATTGTGGGTTGCCATTTTTTTGGTATGGAATTGTGAATGTGAATTGTGAGAGAGAGAGCGAGAGTGGGTTCTGTTAAATCTGTTGTAAGTGAAGCAGAGAGCGAGAGAGAGGTTGGTTAGTTTTGGCGGGCTTTCATTTCAGGAGGTATATTTATCTAACGACGATATGACCGGTGAATAAGAATGCTCTTGGAAGATATAATTTATATTATAAATCATATTTTACATTTTAAATTACATATTTTAAGAAAAAAAAATTATATCAGATGGCCCAGTCTCGGAAATACAAGTATAAAGAGTTTGTGGGAAGGTATGAAAATTCGGTGAAAATTGGCTTTAGCGGGATAATTATTCCCCAACATTTATATTTTTTAAATTTTGATATTGCAAAACTAATTTTTAAAGTAAATTATTCTTCAAGAGGTCCAGAGACCGAGCAACTCCTCCGCTCAAGCCAAGAGGTCCAGAGTCGATCTCACTGCCTCGCCAGTCAGGACTGTTCCTTCGGTTCTGGACAGTGAGCGAGCAGTTGAAGAAGCTTCCCTAGGGGCCCGGGGGATGTCATTGCTACTAGGCCCAGATCAGCGCACTCCCGGGAGCAGCAGCCCGATTTTGCCAACCCTTATGTTAAGGATTTTACCAGGAACGTGGGGGAGAAGTTCGTGGAGGAGTTGGAGTGCTCCAGCATTAGCGAGCTGGCCAACATGTTCCAGCGCCTCTCGTGCTAGGCTTCGATTGCCTCTACCGCCTTCAAGACAAAGGCCATGAATTTTGAGAGGAAGATTAGGGTTGATAATCAGGGCTTGAGGCAGGCGCTCGAGCAAAAATAAGAGAAAGCGGCCAAGCTTCGTACTGAGAATTCTACCTTTGAAGAGAAGGCATCTTTGGCCGAGTCTAAGGCACTCTAGATCAAGAGGAAGCTGTCCATGGTCCGGGATCTGCTTTCGAGAGGACCATGGAGGCAGAGAATTCTCCCCTTCAGCTTAAGGTGGGCTTCTTGGAGAATCAGCTCGTGGAGGAGTACAACAAATAGGTGGCCTTCTGCTACGAGTGTATCATGTCCGTCCTGGGAAAGGAATACTCCGAACTGGATATGTCTAAGCTCGAGGTGGGCGTGGATGCTTACATGAACGAGTAGGATACCTGGAGTCAGGAAATAAGAGATCCCTCTCCTCAGGTGGAAGTGGATGTTGCCAGGCCCGGAGAGGCTGCTCCTTCAGCCGATGAAGCCCAAGTTGCCCCCTCTTCTGAAGCCCCTCCCTCAACTGCTAGCCTGACTGTCCAAGCCCCTTGACTGGCTTTGATGTACTTTTTTTTTTTTTGTTGTACTTGTACTTTGTAACTTTGGCAATAAAGAAACCAGATTTTCTATCTTTGGCTTTACATTTTTAGTTTTATTTTGAATTCCTTGTGAGATGGATTTTTAGTAGCCCTTAAGATTTTCCCTTGCCCTCGGGGCTCTGGCCTACTTCTGCTTGTCTTACCCATTTGTCAAAATGTGAACAACTGGATGAACCCCTTTAGGAACATCGGCTGTTTTACCTTGCTCGATCAGGCTTTAGGATCTGTGTCCGTAGCACCTTTCTTGGCGAGCTTAACATGCTTGAGCCTATTTTGCCCGCGTTCGGCTATCTGTCCTGCCTTAGGTTAGGCTTTAAGACTTATGGTCTTTAGCTTTATCCGTGAGCTTATCTCTCTTGAGCCTTCTCTGGCTTATACTAGGCACTTCGTCTCGCCTTAAGTTGGGCTTTGAGACTTGTAGCCTTTGGTTTTTATTCGCGAGCTTCTCT
The DNA here is from genome assembly GCA_025617385.1 of Murraya koenigii. Taxonomy (NCBI): domain Eukaryota; kingdom Viridiplantae; phylum Streptophyta; class Magnoliopsida; order Sapindales; family Rutaceae; genus Murraya; species Murraya koenigii. Next base: position 15,673,296 of record CM046812.1, read on the forward strand.
TGCTCAAGCCTTCTTTGGCTTATGCTAGGCACTTCGTCTCGCCTTAAGTTCAGGCTTTGAGACTTGCGGCTCTAGATTTTCTTCGCGAGCTTATCTTGCTCGAGCCTTCACTTGGCTTATAATAGGCACTTCGTCTCGCCTTAAGTTTAGGCTTTCACTTGGCTTATGCTAGGCACTTCGTCTCGCCTTAAGTTCAGGCTTTGAGACTTATGGCTCTAGCTTTTCTTCACGAGCTTATCTTGCTCGAGCCTTTACTTGGCTTATACTAGGCACTTTGTCTCGCTTTAAGTTTAGGCTTTGAGACTTACGGCTCTAGCTTTTTTTCGCGAGCTTTTCTTGTTCGAGCCTTCACTTAGCTTATGCTAGGCACTTCGTCTTGCCTTAAATTTAGGTTTTCAGACTTATGGCTCTAGCTTTTCTTCGCAAGCTTATCTTGCTCGAGCCTTCACTTGACTTATGCTAGGCACTTCGTCTCGCCTTAAGTTTTGGCTTTGAGACTTATGACTCTAGCTTTTATTTATTTTTATAAGCTCTAATATGCTCACATGGGATTAGTTTCAGAAGTGTTTTTCTTGCTTTTATTCATGTACAAGATTTTACATACTTCTATTTTGAGAGAAACTAAATACCAATACTTTGTAATACAAGGGAACTAATTGGAAATATTTCACCAAGTACTATGCATTCTCTGGCCTCTTAACTTCTCGTCCATCCGGATAAGTCAACCTGTATGCCTTTGGACCAGCTACTTGTGAGACTCTGTAAGGACCCTCCCAATTTGGGCCCAGTACTCCTTGTCTGGGGTCTTTTGTGCTCTGGTTTACTCTTCTAAGTATCCAGTCCCAGACCTTGAATCGGTGAATGTGTACGTTCTGGTTGTAATAGCAGGCCACCCTCTGCTGATACTCTACCATCTTCATTACTGACTTTTTCCTTCTCTCCTCCAGCAGGTCCAAATTTGCACACATCTATTCGTTATTTTGCTCCTCATTGAAGTGCTCCGCCCGATGCGTGCCCACCCCTATCTCTGCTGGGATTACCGCTTCATATCCAAATGCCAAGGAAAACAGCGTCCCCTCTGTAACGGTTTTGTGTGTGGTCCTATAAGCCCATAATACACCAGGCAGCTCGTCAACCCATGCTCCTTTCTGCTCTCCCAGTCTGGTCTTCAAAAGACACTTTATAGTTTTGTTCTCCACTTGCCCATTTGCCTGCGGGTTTGCTGGCGAGCAGAACTTCAGCTCTATCCCCATGTTTCTGCAGAAGTCTCTAAATTTGTTGTTATTGAACCGCCTCCCGTTATCTATGACCAGTCAGTGGGGATCCGTGCACTGCAAATCACATTTCTCCAAATGAAGTCATTGGTTTGGCTCTCTATAATACTACTTAAGGCTTCCACTTCAACCCATTTAGTGAAATAATCAATTGCCACCATGGCATGTATTGCAGATGCTCTTTGTTTTGGCAGTGGTCCGATCAGATCAACTCCCCATTGAGCAAATGGCCAGGGTGAGTTCATTACTGTAAGGTTCTCGGGCGATTGGGCTAAGTGATTAGCAAAGCTTTGACAATTCTTACAGCTCCTAGCCTTTTCTAGTGTGTCCCGGTGCATCCTAGGTCAGAAGTACCCTTGCCTTAAAACTTTAAAGGCTAGAAACCTTGCACCTGAGTGATTTCTGTAAATCCCCTCGTGTATTTCCCTGAAGACATAGTCAGCCTCCTCCTCGTCCAAACAGCATAACAGCGGCAGGGTGTATCCTCATCTGTAATACCCCATCGATTAGTGTATACATCGCTGCTTGGCATCTCAGCTTCCTCGCCTGCTTTCTGTCTGCAGGTCATGTCCCTTCCTTGAGGTAAAAGATAACTGGATCCATTCAGGTGTCGCTCGAGGACAAATTCATCACCTCGCGTCGAGCAGGTCTTGATCTCCACTGGGATGGACTTAGGCATTTTGGGGTCTGATACAGCAGCCATCCGCGCTATCAAGTCTGCTCGAAAGTTTTCCCCCCTTGCGATATGCTCTACCTCAACTGCTCAAAACTTTCCCATCAGTTGTTTCACCTTCGGAAGGTAAGCCGCCATCTTCTCGCCTTTGCTTGGAAGCTTTCATTGAGGTGGCTTGCATCTGTCCGAACCTTCACCTTCTCTACCTTCACCACTAATGCAAGTCTCAGTCCTGCAATGACGGCCTCATACTCGACCTGGTTATTAGTGGCCTTAAACTCAAGCTTTTACGACATACTGCACTTCCACCCCTTCAGTACTAAAAAGTGATACTTCTGCTCCTGCTCCTCCTCCTGCTCCTTGGTCTTCACATGATCCATCCACTGTGATTGTCCATACCTCACCGCAACATATTCCCTGCTGCCTTCTCGTTGTCAGTTCTTTCATCTGACTCTGTGCATTCAGCCACGAAGTATGCCAGAGCTTGTGCTTTAATTGTTGTTCGGGGCTGGAAGCTGATGTTAAACTAGCTGAGCTCTATTGACCACTTTACCAGCCGTCCTGAGGTCTTCGGTTTGTGTAGGATCTGCCTAAGTGGCTGGTTCATTAGGACCGTTATCGAACGTGCTTGAAAACAAGGTCTTACCTTCTGAGCTGCCGTTACCAATGCAAGGGCCCATTTCTCCACCGGCTGGTATCGAGTTTTTGCCTCCAACAAGGCTCTGCTCATGTAATACACAGGGTGTTGCACCCATGACTCTTCCCTTATCAAGACCGAGCTCGTTGCCCATTGTGACACTGCCAAATACAAGTATAGAACCTCTCCTACTCGTGGTGTTGACAGTAACGGGGCTTTCAGCAAGTACTCCTTTAACTGTTAGCATGCCGCTTCACATTCTGGTGTCCTCTTCGTCTCTCTCCCTTTTTTCATTTCCTAGAAGAAGACATGACACTTGTCTGTTGCTTGGGAGATGAATCTGTTGAAAGATGCCGGATTACCTGTAAGGCTCAGTATTTTCTTAAGAGTGTGCGGGGACTTTATGTTTATCACTGCTCTTATCTTCTCGATGTTAGCCCCAATTCCCCTGTTACTAACCATGAAACCTAAGAATTTTCTAGAAGCCACTCCAAAGGTACACTTTTTAGAGTTAATCTTCATCCGGTACTCCCTCAAGAGCGCGAAGGTCTCTTCTAAATGCTTGACATGCTCTTCGGCATCCCTGGACTTGGTGATCATGTCGTCCACATAAACTTCCATCGTGTGGCCGATTAGGGGCTTGAAAATTTTGTTCACCAGCCTCTGGTATATTGCTCCCACGTTCTTTAGGTCGAAGGGCATGACCTTGTAGCAAAACAGCCCCTGGTTGGTGATAAAGACCGTGCACTCCTTATCTAATCCATACATGGGGATTTATTGTAACCTAAAAATGCATCCTTGAAGCTGAGCAGACCATGTTTCGATGTATAGTCAATCAGCTGGTCTATCTTTGGCAACGGGAAGCTGTCCTTTGGACAAGTTTCATTCAAATCTGTGAAGTCTATGCACATCCTCGTGGGGGTATAGGACCCCCTCCTCATCCTCCTCCGTCCACATGATTGGAACTTGTCGAATTCTGGCCTTCTTTGCGACAGGCACAGTGAGCATGACCTCTCGACTAGCGAAGGCGTATCTGCTGTAATTCTTCCTGGCTCTGTTCGAGTTCCTGCCATTGTTGGCCCTCCTGCTATCACCCTTACAGCAGGTGGTTCGTGGTCCATATCACGGGCTTGACCATCCCTACTTGTTGTACCTTCGCCTTTGGGCTTCATGCTCTACTTTCCCCCCAGTGGGAGCGTTCCATTCATTGGATTCAAGAACGTCATTGCTTGCTTTCCTTTGTCCGTCCCTATCTTTTCTTGTATTTCTCTATCCCGGGCCTCATTGGCCATCTCCTTAGGGTCACCGATTCTTCGGGGTTACTCCTCTTCTAGTATTCCCTTTCATTGTCACATTATTTTCTAAATGTACTAGGAATTCAGGCTTTTTGAACTGATCCCCACAGACGGCGCCAAAATGTTGATGCAGTTTTCTGCTCACCTCGAAGTAGTGTTATTTCCTTTTGGTCGCTAGTCGCTCGAGCAGGATTTTCAGTTGGTTCCCGCATTGTTCCATCCACTGAAGCGGTGACGCTTTCCAATCTGTATACACATAAAAAGTGTCAGGAGTTGCCGGGTGTTTTTTCGATGAAAACCCTTCGACTTTCAAGTCAGTAATCAGGTTGATTCTTTATAAAATCTCTCTAAGTCTAAGAGAAAACCGAAACTTAGAAGGCTATAGGAGATTGGGAAGACAGAGAGAAATTAGAGATTGGAATATTAAGGTTGGAATCAGAACCCCTTTACCTTGCCCCTTGTCTGATATTTATCCTCTTGTTTTCCTGCCCACCTTTGCTTAAGCGGCACCCCCTACATTAATTGCACTTGTGTCTTTCTGACAACTGTGGATCGCTGCGACATAACCTAGGGGTATGGGATGTCAGACGGCTATGGGGTCCCGTGAACAAATGATGATGCCGTGCGAGTTTGTGCAAAATGATGACACTGTAGAGGCATGTGCCGGTCATCGGTAACAGTGACGAAGCCTTACAGTGTGGGGGCTCCTGTCAGTTATCGATCATCGTGACAAGTTGTTAGTGGATGGGGTTGCCATGCTTAGGTTTGCTCTGCTCGAGCTCTGGTCTTCCCTTGTTCATGATGTTGTCTATGAGCGACCAGATCCCGCTCGGTGGTCGAGGGGGTCCTTGTCTTTACTCGAATAGGATGGGGATATCGGGACCCGATTAACCTTAGAGCACTTAAACTCGACCAGATTTGATACCGAGCATGGGTGTCTTCGTGCTAGCGATTAGGCTTCTGCTCTGGTTGGATTGTCCTTGAGGGGGTCTGCTCGGCATTGCCCAAACATTTGTTACGACCAATGTCAAACATTTTCAATTTGGAATTAGTTCAGTTCCTCTTGTTCCTTGTGCTTGTTTTCTACATATAAATAAAATATAAGCATAAAATAAACTTAGTTTTTTTGAACCCATCAAGAACAATTCGTGTATAAAGCACATGGATAAAAAGCTGATTTGGTTATTCTAAAAAGAAAACATGATGTCGCCATTATTTTCCAAAGAAAGTGAATTTTTATTATGTTAATAATCTAGTTATTTTCATTATGTTCAATATTATTTTCCAAAGAATGTAACATCCATAAATCAATAAAAATTTCTATTGTTGTTGAAACACAAAAACAATTAATAATTTGGGAGGACTACTTAGGAAAAGAGAAAAGGAAGATGCAACATCCTGATAAAAGATTTCATGTTGTTGTAAATGGATCTGCCTTCACCAACAATAGAAACAATTGTATTAAAATCATTCATCTGTCAATACCATGTTAGAAGCTTCCTTTGCAACCTGGATGCAGAGAAATGATGAGAATCAATGGGGAAAAAAGAATATGAAAAGAAAATTAGAGTTGTACTTTATAAAACAGAATAATCATCAACGTCCATCATTCCTGATAAGTCTTTGCTAAAATCACTTTAGAGTGGGCAACTTATGTCCAGTTACATGGTTCGTACCATTCCTGATTAACTGAAAGGTTATCCCAGATTTTAAAATTGCAAACATACAAAAATAAATCCAAAAAATTCCAATTCTTCTTTTAACATCTTTATGGCCCACGAAGATCAACCTTCATGCGATTTAATAATCATAAAACTATTAAATTTCTCCAACAATATTTATGGCTCACCAAGGCCAATCTTAATGCGTTTTATCAAAAATCAAAACATCTTATTGGTTTGCAGGACAACTTTACATGATCTTAGGCCCAACACTAGAGCGGGTGGAAATTATAGGTTTAAGATTGCAGTCTTGCAGATATGGCATTGCAAATTTTAAAATTAATTTTTTTTTAATATTAATACAAAATTCATTTAAGTAATACTCCAAAGTAGACAAGTAAGTCAAGAAAAAACATGCACATACTTTGAGTGAAAAGACAATAATGGCTCTAATGATATAACTATTATAGCTTGAAGTTGAAGACTTCACTTAAGTACTATATAAGATGAAATCCACTAAGATACATATATATAATTCTATGCATGCCACCAATTAATCACATTTGCTCCAAAGCAAGAGGAACTGAAATAAATTTATTTGGAAAATGGCAATGCAACTAATGACACTGTATATATAAAATCTATACTTTATTGATTACTCAAAGCCTTGATGATCACTAAGACACTTTCTTAAATGTCTCCTAATCTTAAAGTCATTTCTGCTCCAAATGCCCCTTTTCCAAAATATGAGCGATTTATTATTCAATTTTAGTATTTTCACTACTTTTATGGAATTTTTTTTTTATAACTATCAATGATACATAGTTCTTGTGACTGAAATTTAGTTGTTTCATGTATATAGTTAAATGAATGAAAATGAAAATCAAATGATTACCAAATAACACATTTTATTGATTGTTTGTTCACATTTTAGCCAAGAATTATTGTTCAGGAGAGATAATTTAAATTGAACACTATAAATTTTAACACTTATTTTAAAGTGTAAACCTATCATAATCATTAATTGTTAATCAAGGTGAAAAGATCACTAACTGTGATGGAAACCATAACCTAATACTATAAATTTGAACATAATTATTGTTTTAACTGGATTTTCGTTAGGACATGATTTGAACCATTAAGTGGTGTTTCTTATCAAAATCTAAGTCAAATTCAATTAAAACATATAAAATTTATATTTTTGAGGGGTGAATGGGCAAAGTTTGGGTTTAGGTATGTTTTTCTACTATTTGGGCAAGAGGAATAGTTAAGGTGATCTGGGATGTAAACTGAGGTGTTCTAAGTTTAGAATAATTTAAAGAATTATGTGTGATTAATTTAGAGAGTTGACATGAAGAGCTTATGAGAACTCAGGGAATAGTTCTGATGAATCTGAAGATAGCTCTAGAGAGCTTATCCGAGGCTCATAGTATAACTCAGGTAAACTCATAAAGAAAACACGATTTGGATAACAAAACCATCATAATAAAAAGAAAATAAGCATAAACAATAAAGAATACATAAAATTCTATTCGGTTCGGCCCTTTTGGCCTACATTAACAGGAGTAATCATCTCCAATCTACTATATATGTGAAGTATTACATGATTTTCCCCACGTTATCAATAAAACCTTAATAAAGGTTATTTTTTGTGAATAATTACATAAGAGAGACCGTGGAGATTAGAGAGTTTTCTAAGAGAAGACTAAAGGAAAAGCTTATTTGAGATAAGGTGCCAAGATCTTCCATAGAGGTATAAAAGTGAAGGAGAAATCATATAAATAGAAGAAGAAAAAGATGTAGTAGCCCCATTAGAAATCAGATCTAGAAAAATCTCCCAATGATTAGATAGAGTAAAATGAGATAGCTATCATCTTCTCAAGTAAGATTTTGGATAATAAAATGGTGGTCTCAAGATTCAAAGAGCCTTGGAGCTTTAACAATGTATTTTTGCTCTCAGGGAGAAGAAGATGAAACTATTTTTTGAGTGAGGAGAAGTTATCATTTTTTTAGGAAACCTTGAATTTTATATGGGAGTATTCCTAAGGGTATTTTGATAATTTTAGATAACTGGTAAATTTTCACTAGTCGACCTCCCTTATGTGAGGTTATTTGGATAATTATGTTTATAGTCCTAATATAGTGACATGCCCAAGTAAAGAGAATAAAGAAATTCCCCCCTTGCTTTATACATGTGACAACCTCTCCAGCTGGTGATCTTGGTAGTTTTTAGACCATTGCCGAGGAGAACTGAGCAAGCAATCTCTCATTGTCCTTCATAGAAATCTCTCCTCTCATGAGTTCCTTGCGTTTAGCCAAAAAGGAAGATATTTTGTTCTCTCTCATGATGGAGTGTATTGTTTACATGTTGACTCTAACCATCAAAATTTGACTTCTGATAATATCCCTTGATATTGGGAATATTTATTGAAATTGACTTTTTCCTCTAAGAGCTTAGCTTCTGATCATTGTGTGCTATCGTGTCATCCAATCAAGTGAATTGATCTCTATTAACTGACTTTTCTTGTTACATGTCATTGAGTTATTAGTTCACGTTATCACCCATATTTGCACCCATATTTGCTCCCAAACAATTATTTTAAAGTGTAAACCTATTACAATCATTGACTGTTAAGCAAAGTGAAGAGATCCCTAACAAAGACGGAAACCGTAACCTAAGCTAAAACTAGCTTGAACCTAACCTTAAATTAATTTGAAAATACAAAGAAATCAATGGTAAAATTGAGAGATCGAACAAGGGAGAAGTGAGATAATTACCTTCACTCAATCCAGAAGTGGAACAATGGAGATGTGAAAATGGAAATGGCTGGATCGAACAAATCTTGGTCAGATCAAAAAGTGATTGGAGATTGAGAGGGAGAGCAGTGATCATGTGATTGTCTTCTTCACTATTTATTTATTTTTTTAAAATGAAATCAATTTTAGTTGAAGAGAAACTCTAGCGTTCCCAATAGCTTTAATGACAAGCCTAGAGAATAAAATATCTTAAATTCATGTTTGAGTGAATTTGGTTCTTAATGTGCTCGTCTGTTCACTACTCAGTTCTTCTTAACTTTCTTAGTTTTTTAATTACATTTCTATTTTTTAATTTTTGCTTGAAATTTGTCTGCTCTTGTTTAATTTTTTAAGTTAGCAAAAGTAAAAACAGACATTGTTTGGGCTTTTTAATTAGGCAAAGCCCACTCATAATAGTAAAGGCTTTATCTTACTTTAAGTTTTAGAATAAAAAAATATTTTCATCATTGCTCATCTATAAGAATGACAATGGGGTGGGGAGGGATCAGTGTTCCCATATCCATTCCTAATATTATGCATACATTCCTATTTCATTCTTGTCTCTATTAGAAATATTTAAGAGAATTTTTGTTTATTAAATAAATTGTTAAATAATTAATATATTTTTAGTTTTTTAATTAAATTTAATTATATTAAAATAAAAATAATAAAAAATAAAGTTTGACAAAATATCTTATATTAATACTAATTTATTATAAAAGTCATACTGTAAAATATAAATTATCAATACATTTATCTTCATCAATCTTCATAATAGTATAGTAAAAGAAAAAAAATTACTTTCAAATCAATAATAAAACAAATAAAATGAATGTAGATACTAAAATTAATATTTTTAACTAAACTCAAGAGTTTCATGATATATTGTATAAATATTTTGATATTTGTTATTTATGCTAATATTTTATATTTTATAATTTAAATTTTATTATTTATTTATTAATAATTCTAAAAATAGAATTAAATTTAAAAATTAAAATAGGGAAATGGGAAGGGATGAGAATTCCAATCCATCCCCACCCGTTCCTCGAAACAGTAAGTAGATAAAAATCATCCATGTCTCATTTTTGAATAAAAAATTAGGTATAAAACCATACTCATACCCTCCCCAAATGAGAAAAATCCCCAAGCATCTAGTCCCGTGGAGATTTCTGCCATCCCTATAATTATCTACTTTCTAATCAATATATGCTTTATCACCAAGGGTAAATTATCCTTGAAAAAATTAATAATTTTTTAAATGTTTATCTTAGGACAGTTTTTTATCGTTATAAAAAGTATTTATTATTGAGAATAAATGAAGGCCTCAAAAAATCGGTAATGTTATTATTTGTTGTAATGATTAAAGACAAACATTCTGATCTCCAGTGAAGTTTTTTGAGGATCAATTGAAACATTTTTTAAGTATCTTTTTCATACAAAATCGTCCCTTCTTAACAATTGTCCAAATAAATGAACGGAAGAAGAGATGAGGCGTGACAGCACATCATCAAGCTTGCTTGCTACCCTCCTATAAAACATAACTATTTTTGTTTGGGCCAATTTGTTAGGACAACAACAGTTACCCTAAACTATCTATTTATTTATGTTTGGGTTAATCATTATGCTTCTCAATTTACTTTCCAATTAAAGTCCCCAAGCATAATCTAAAGCCTTAAAACCAGTGGATTAAAATGGCTGGGCAACAGTACGACTGTAGAGATAAAGAGAGATTTTGGTCTGATTTTATTATGTCGTGCCATGTGGTCAGTAGCAGATTCTTGTAAATTTTAATTATGATGCAAAGCCTCTGTGCAAGACCTTTAAAACTTTATGCCAATATTTATTATGTAAAATTCTAATAATATTCAAGACTTTAGGAAGAAAAAAGTCATTAATTTGGTAATGATTTAAAGAAAAGGGAACGTTTTGGCAACAAAGTTTCCTATAATACACTGCGTCTCCCCTTTAATTTTGAAACTTTGTAGCGGGACACATAAGGTGAGCAAATTGCAACTGTTGAATTGGGTCATCATATGTGGACGCTAAAGATTTTGTAATGGTGGTTTTACATTTTTCATCTACCAAGTCAAAACAATCTTTCAATACTTCTCAAGGAAAATTATCGTCATTTCTTGATCTATTTATCTTCGTTTATGTGATATAATGATTAATTATCACTTTTTTGTTTTTCAAAGTGATGAACGTTATTAATATATATTTACATATAACATTTAATGCACATAATCAAGGGAAGAAACCAGAAAACAATTTTGGGTGGGTTAAATTTTTCTTAAGTTCAAATATTGTTTTAATTAAAATTATAAATTTTAGTGAAAAAATCATGAATAAATAAGAAAATATATCAAATTCAATAAGCAATTAAATTATAATTAAATATTATTTAAGTTGAGTTTTACAATACTTTCAAAAATTAAGTTTATTTATTATCAAATTTGAATCGACGGTATGTACAAATTCTTTTTCAATATAAATAACCATACAATCTGATAAAAAGTGAAAAAGTACACAGAAATTTTACAAGAAGAGTTTTCATAATTCTTTTCTCCTACAAAATTAATAAACCAAATTCAATATAATCTCATTCCCAATCATTAATATTTTGCAGTTAAGGAAATGGTGGCATAATTTAGTAATTAGCCTCAAGGAAATCCAAATATAAATAAATAAGTAAATAAATAAATATCTTGAGAATTTGGACAATGAAATCAAACTTGGAGAGACTTGAAATTATGAGCACTTGGGAGGTCGCCAAATTCACAATGGGTGTTTGGCCTGGTGGCGATTACACAAAGAAGAATTGAAGAAGCCGAGCACAATTGCACAAAGAGCCAAGAAGGACAAAGGCACAAAGCACCATTTGAAATCTTCAAATTGAGGAAAGAAGAAACAAATGCTCTTTTTTTTTTTTTATGAATGGTATTTTTATAAAGTAAGAGAATGGTACAATTGTAAATAAGAGTATTAATTATGATAATTTTGTAAATTTACCATAATAACACTTTTGTAAAGTTTTTAAAATATTGGACGGGCTACAACCCCTCGTAGGCCACACAACTTTACCACTAGACATAATTATTTATATTTAAGTTAATACAGTTGGTATAAATTATATCTTCTTCGTTAAGGGATGTGTATAAGAATATGTTTATGATTGAGGTACTGTACCTTTTAAGTTATAGCTATTGTAAAAAAAAATGTAATTATAAAATAAAATTTAATAATATATAGTAAATATAATTATTAAATAATAATTTTCACAAAATAATAGATTTTTCATTATATAAGTAAAAAATCATATTAACATAACTTTTAAGTTATAGCAACTAATGTTCACCAAGCACTTTAATACTATAACTTAAAATATACAACTGTTCAACTTCAATTTTAAATATATCCAAAAAGATTTGATGAATAGAAATCAATAATAATTGACCTTATTATATGTATTTGAAAGTTTGTTTGACCGTTCCTCTGTAAAATAATCTATCAGTTCCTCTATAGGATAATCTGCCACTCAAAATTAAATAGCTACAGTTTAAGTTTCAACATCTGTGATTCATCTAGAATAATATGCTATTGAAAATTAAGTAGTCGTGGTTCAAGTTTCAACATCTAAGATTCATCGAGCTGAGCAGGGAAGAGGAGGAGAGATGGTCAAATAACATACATGTACAAACTTGTTAGATGTCAAAGTTTCGTTCTTAAGTCATGTTTTGGTGTTAAGGTTGAAATATTTGATAAAGATTAATTATTTTGTTGTAAAAGTTAAATTGATTTAATCTACCACTTAAATGAAGAAGAATTTATAATATTTTTATTATTGTCGTTAAAATTATTATTTAAAAATTATATTTATTGTATAATATTAATTTAAATTTTTTAATTACAGTTAATTCAATTTTCTTTTAGAGTTTAAAAAACATAACACCTAAAAACCAAAAAAGACCTATTTACATAAAAATTTCATTTGACAAAATAAAAATAAAAAATAAAAATATGGGTTATTTTGCAAAGCAAATTTTGTTAATTTGATATCTCTCACTATGCTGCTGTGTATTGTGCAGTGGTCTTCGTTTCAAAACACGAGGTAAAGGCCTGGTAGTGAGAGCTGGTGCCCTCCAAATAAGAGGACAGCAGTTCGAGGCCCCACAATGTAATTGTGGGGGTAAAATCATTCCTCAGACATTGAGTGAAGGTCAGTCGGCTTCCTTTCTCAAATGTGAGAAGTAGACATCCCTCGAATATTAGTGAGGGCTTAAAATCTGGACAATGCTTCATACAAATTGATGTAAACTAGTCCCAGGCATAGTCTGATTTGTAAATATCAGTTATAATCTCATAGTATATGAGTTGTAATCCCGAGATAATAGCCCATGTTGAAAAAAAAAACATGAGGTAAAGGAGTACCTTGATATAGGTGCCAGGTGCCGATCTGACCGTCCACTGAAAATTAGATGATGATGATGATCTTGGAGAACATAATATCCTTTGTGGGGGCACAGCTACAATACATGCATGTACGTGATACATGCCTAAAAGATTACATTGAATTAAATATAATAGAACTAATGGCTGAGATTTGTTTTATTATTAAATAATAAAAAATTTTAAAAAGAGCTAGAAACCTATAAGATTAGTCATACTTTTAATTTAGGCAATGTTAAAAATATATAAATGAAAAGAAACCCACACTCTCTCACTTCATACACATCTCACCACTATTTCACCTCACCTCTCTTTTTCTTGTTCCACGGCCATCAACAATGGTGCAAGTCGGCAACGATTATTTGCAGCCATAAATTGACCGTGATCATCTCTCTCTATAAACTATTCAACTCGTAACATTAAGGGAAAAAAAAGGACGAATAGAAGAGAGAAGAAATTGACCACAATCATTTCTCTCTCTTCTTGCTTAAACTTGGTCGATCTGTACTTTCTCAAATTAATTCAGATTGAAGTTAGTCATATTTTTATTTGGGTAATTCAGATAAAGGGACTATTTCAAATTAATTCAAGGTAACATTCAAGTTTATTTCATTATCTTCTCCCATTGTAGTTGAAAGTAGTTCAAAATATTTGATTTTCCGTGAGATTATGTTTAATTTTGAGAGTTAGATTTTGCTAATGAGATTGTTTATGGTTAGGGTTAGGGTTGCCCCTCTTCTTCTTTTAGGCTTTTCATATTTCACCCAAATAGCTGAAAGCATTGCTTTAAATTGTTATTGTTGATAATTAATATAAAAATTTCAAAAAAATAAATTGATAATAAGGCTTGTCTTTTTCTTTTTCTTTTTTTTTTTTGCATTTTTTTGATAAATTTGCTTGTTCCCATTTGGAGTTCCTCTTTTGGTGTTGTTTTGATACTTTTTCATGGTTGAAGAATCATCTACTCATCGTGTTCATGAATTAGAAAATCAATATATATTATTTTTCATCAAACTAAAACAATAATAGAAAATTCCAAGTTCTGCTTTGCTGTAATTCTGCTGTCAAAATAGACCCTAGAAGCTTTTAGGGGTTATTTTATAGGAGTTCCATTATAAAAACACCCTTGAAAATTTATAGGGTTCTTTACTACTATTCTGCAATGATAATAGCCCTTGGAAATTTGTAGGGGTTGTTTTGTTGTTGTTCGACAGTGAAAAAAGCCCATACAAAATTGAAAGAGTTGTTTTAAGTGAAAACTACCCTTAGAAAGTGTCAAAGGTTGTTCTACTGTGGTTTGGCAATAAAAATTACCCCTGCAAATTTTTAAGTGCTACTTTTCTGCTATTTTACAATGAAAACAACCCCTGAAAATTCCAAGGACTATTTTGTTAGTTGTATTGCTAATTCGGTTGCTGTATCACTTCTCTTGTTGAGTTTATTTTGTTTCTTGTGTACTTAAACCTGTGAATATCAATTCCTTCGACTAGTTAGAATAATAGTTGTTGTTGCATTATTCCAACCAATGGATGCATAAGATAAGTGAAGACTTATCTTGTCGAATTTAGTCTCATGCTTGTGATTTTCTTTTGTTTTGTTTAAATGAATATTTAAATCAATAAAAAATTGTTTGTTCTTGGTAGTATTTGAATTTCATTTATGAGCTATAAAATCTAAATTCAACTTATTAAATTTACTTGGTTATTTAGATTGTGCTCATTAATAGGGATTAGATGTTGAAAGTTCTCAAAAGTCGTCTCAAACTTTGTGATAGCCCATGTTTTATTTGTATTATTAGCATCCAAACATATTTGTTTTAGGTGAAATTGAATGCACTGTTAATCTTAAATATTAATACTCAAAAAAGGAACTTTTTGCTATAGTAGGAAATATTTAATTGAAGCAGAGGCATGATTAAGTTATTATAATTATTCGTTGCATTTGTGTAGTTTAGAAATGAATGAAATGTTCTTAAATTTATTTCTAACATTGGTAGTGAATGAATAAAAGATTAGTGATGAGATTATGGGTAAGGATAACACAAGTACATGGAATGGAATAAGGCATATTCAGATCCTATACAAGTTCTTATGGGACCCGTCACAAGAGCTAGCACAAATAAATTCAAAGAAGCACTTAACTGGCCGATTCAAGTAACTTGGAATCAATCTAATTCATAGAGGCCTATTGAAGGAATCTCACAATATATTCACACCAATAAATGTATGATTCAAGCTCTTGAATTTTATGAGCAATCAAATCCACGAAATCTGTGCATTAAGGATGAAAGATATGCCACTATCTTTTTAGATAGTGTTTCCATTTTAAAAGAGGACAACAAATCAGCTATTTTGATTTTATTTAGTCATTTAAGATACTTTCCTTTTTTTTATTAGATTAAAATCCTGATTTATTAAAGATTCTTTCATTTTTATTAGATTATATTCTGATTTATTTAGAATTCTCTTCTTATTTCAATTGGATTAGGATTTGTTTCTGATTATAATTTCTTGTATATATATATGTGTGTGTGTGTGTGTGTGTGTATTCGCATTCAATAAAAGAGAAAAAAGAAGTTTTTGTAGTCTTTGAACTTATCAGATTTTTCGTGGCGTTCAACCCTTAACTTATCATTTAGACTATCCATAACTGATTTTGGCGTCTGCACATACCAAGGTTCTTGCTTTATTAAACAACGGGTCATAGTTCTATTAGAAACGATCTTGGAGCCTAATTTAATTACGGTCTCGTTAGTTCTTAGCGGGGTTTATATCAGTTGGTAATAAAGTAAAGGTTCTAATCAAGTTTTTGCCTATCCTCATTTAGATTTTGTTTCTTGTTTATTTCAATTTAAAAAAAAAATCAGTGAACAGTGCCACATGAACAATGCCTCGTGAATAGTGCATCGTTAACAGTATTTAGGGTTTCTTAATTTTGCATCCTTATAAATACGTAAATTTTACCAATTTCTTATACTAAATTCCTTTAATTTTCAGCTATTCAATGTTTAAAAAAAAGAGCCAAAAAATAGTGAAAAAAAATATTTCAATTTCTATTATTGATGTCTTATAGAATCCAAGTCTAATTTTTCATTGTGTGAAAATTTTTGCTCAAAATATTATTATTTTGTGCTTCTAAAATCTAATCATACGTATTCGTTGTGTTCTCGCCCTTAAAACATGAATCTTCTTGATATAATCTTTGTGAATTATTGTTAGAATCTTGATATTGATTTGATTAGTTTTATAAGAACTAAGAGAAAATTATTACAAGTAGAAAAATGCAAGAGAGTGTAAGCATACTAGAGGATAAAAGTAAGCAGAGGTTGATGACTATTATGCAGAGGATCAACAACAAACTATTCAAAATGTTCAAAAACAAGCCTTGATTGTGTAGATGAGAATATACGCGCAGGGCAACCACAATGCATTTTCCAAACACATAGGAGTAAGAAAGTTCCAACTAGAGAAGAGGTTGATGACTATTATGGGGATGAGTATGGTAAAAGAGGATTCTAGAGGTAACATGAAAGAGCTAGGCATCAAGATAATGTTGTGAGTGGCATAAAGATGAAAATTCCATTTTTTTCAAGAAAAATCTGATCCTGAAGAATACCTTGAATGAAAGAAGATGATGGAGTTTGTATTTAACTACTACAGCTATTCTGAGGCAAAAAAGGTTAAATTGGTTGTGATCGAGTTTTCTGATTATGCTATTACTTGGTAGGCTCACCTTGTTATAATTAGGAAATAAAATAGATAACATCCTGTTGAAATGTGGAATGAAATAAAGACATTAATGAGAAGGCGATTTGTACCTAACCACTACTACCGAGACTTGTACCAAAAACTACAAAGTCTTATGCAGGGTAGCCGAAACATAAAGGATTACTACAAAGAAATGGAGGTTGTCATGATTAGACAAATGTGGAGGAAAATAGAGAAGCTACCAAGGCAGGATTCTTGAATGGTCTTAATCAGGAGATTGCAAAGATGTTTGAATTACAACATTATATAGAGATTGAGGAGACAGTTCACAAGGCCATCAAGATTGAGTAGTAACTTAAAAAAGGGGTAACACCCATACAACCCCAAGATTAAGTTCCACTCTATGGAACTTGAGCTATGTAAAGCTAGACGAGAGGCCACAAATATCTACTATACCTAAACCAAGATCCGAGCCCTCCAGGCCTAATTCATAAGGTAACATTGTGACATCTACTATTAAAAATTGTGATATTAAGTGTTTTAAATATCCTGGCAAGGGACATGTAACCAGTGAGTGTGTAAATAAGAGAGTTATAGTGTTATAAGATAATGGTAAGATTGTATCTGATGATAAAGCAGAAGATAATGAGATGCCACCATTAGGGGATGTTAAAGATAAAGAGTATGCAGTCCCTAATGAATTAACTTTAGAAGCTATGAGAGTTTTGAGTGTGCAAGTAAAAGAAGATGAAGTAGTGCAACTAGAAAACATCTTTCATACTAGGTGCTATATTCAAGAAAAAATATGTAGTATGATTATTGATGGGGGAAGTTATACGAATGTTACTAGTACTATCATGGTGGAGAAATAAGGGCTTCCAATACTTAAGTATCCACAGCCATACAAACTACGATGGTCGAATAACGATGGCGATGTGAAAGTACTATGTAATATAGTACCAATGCAAGTTGAACACTTATTATTTGGGTGTCCTTAGCAATTGTGAAGCGTGATGGTTTTACCAACAAGTACTCGTTCGAGTTTAATCAACACAAGATCACTCTTGTTTCATTAACACCAAAATAGTGTTGTAAAGACTAAGTAAGCTAACAAAAAGAGAGCGAGCGAAAGAAAAATAAAGAAAAAGAGAGTGAAAATAAGACAGATGCTAAGCAAAAAGAGATAGAAAAAGAAAAGAAAATTGAGGCAATTGAGAGAAAATTAAAGAGAAAATAAAAGAATTTTTTATGTAAGAGCTAGTGAGATTAAAAAAAAAAAAAGCATTGTTTTCAAATCAGCAATGATTGAACTTCTGTACAAAGAGGTATTTTTGAACACTAACGAGCTAAACCTTATCTTTTTATTGCTTATCTTTTGCAGGATTATAAGGATATCTTTCCTGAGGAAACACCATATGGATTACCTCCAATTTGAGGGATTGAGCATCAAATTGATTTCATGCCTAGTGCAAATCATTCTAAATCGACCAGCCGATAGGAATAACCCGAAGTAAACAAAAGAGCTTCAAAGGCAAGTTAATGAGTTAATAAAAAAAGGGCATGTGAGAGAAAGCATGAGTCTATGTGCAGTTCCAATTTTAAATTGTTTTAGATGTACTTAGGAAAGAAAAGTTATTTGCTAATTTGAAGAAATGTACCTTTTGCACCAATAAACTTATGTTTCTAGAATTTATTGTAAGTATACAGGGTATACAGGTTGATAAAGAGAAAGTACGTACAATCCAAAAATGGCGAAGTCCTACAAGTGTAAGTAACGTGAGAAGCTTCCACGAACTTGCTAGTTTCTATCAGCGGTTTATGAAAGACTTTAGTACATTGGATTTAAGTAGGGAGAAGAATAAGAGAATTCATTCCAAATGATCAAAGAAAATCTAACCAATGCCCCTTTATTATCGTTGTCTAACTTTAACAAAACATTTGAAATTGAATGTGATGCTTCAAGTATTGGCATAGGAGATGTTCTTATGCAAGAGGGATGACCAATTGCTTATCTCAGAGAGAAATTAAGTGGAGCAGTCTTAAACAATTCTACTTACGATAAAGAGCTATGTGCGTTAGTTCCAACATTGTAAACATGGTAGCACTACCTATGGCCTAAAGAGTTTGTAATTCACATAGACCATAAATCTTTAAAATACTTTAAAGGCCAACACAAGCTAAACAAAAGGAATGCTCATTAGGTGGAATTCATAAAGACGTTTTCATATGTCATTCGTTACAAGCAAGGTAAGAAAAACATAGTTGTATATACGCTTTTCTCACGTGTATGCCTTATTCTCAACGCTTAATGCTAAATTGCTTGGTTTTGAACATATTAATTAATTATATGCTAATTATCATGATTTTAATACTGAATATCAAAATTGTGAAAGGTCTGGGATTGGTAAGTACTTTAGGCATGATAGTTACTTATTTCGAGAAAATAAGTTGTGTGTGCCTAATTGTTCTTTAAGAGATTTATTGGTAAGAGAATCTCATGGAGGAGAACTGATAGGACATTTTGGATTTGTAAAGACCTTAGCCATATTGCAAGAACACTTCTTTTGGCCACATATGAAACGAGATATTAAGAGACTTTGTGGTAGGTGTGTCATCTATAGGCAAGCCAAATCGAAAGTGCAGCCTCATAGATTATACACCCCATTACCAATACCTAGTGCACCTTAGACTGATATTTCAATGGATTTTGTGTTAGGTTTACCTAGGTCCAAATGAGGAAAAAAAACTCAATTTTTTGTGGTCGTGGATAGATTTTTCATGGCACATTTTATTTTATGCCAAAAGACAGATGATGCCTCTAACATTGCTGATTTATTCTTTAGAATGATTGTGAGGTTACGTGGTATGCCTAGAATAATAGTTTTTGATAGTGATGTTAAGTTCTTGAGTTACTTCTGGAAAACTTTGTGGGCGAAGTTGGGGACTAAGTTGTTGTTTTCAACCATGTGTCATCCTCAAAATGATGGTCAAACAAAGGCTGTAAATAGAATTTTATATACTTTATTGTGAACAATCATTAAAAAGAATATTAAAACTTGGGAGGATTGTTTGTCATATGTTGAGTTTGCTTATAATCATTCTATTCATTCTGCTACTAAGTATTCACCTCTTGAAACTGTTTATGGTTTTAATCATTTAACTCCATTAAATTTAACTCCTCTATCTATTTCTGAGCGTGGCAACTTAGATAAAAAGAAAAAAGTTGAAATTTTTAAGCAGATACATGAAACGGCGAAGCTGAACATTGAACGGAGAACTGAGAAATATATTAAACAAGCCAATGAAGGGCGACACAAGCTAGTCTTTGAACCCAGCAATTAAGTGTGGTTACATATGCGCAAGGAACGATTTCCAGAACAAAGGAAATCCAAGTTGTTACCTCGAGGGGATGGACCTTTTCAAGTCTTGGAACGGATCAACGACAATGTATACAAGCTGGATTTGCCTGGTGAGTACAATATAAGTGTTATAATTAATATTTTTTATTTAAGTCCTTTTGACGTAGATGAATATTTGAGGACAAATCCTCTTCAAGAGGAGGGGAATAATGAGATTATGGGAAAAGATGGCACAAGCACATGAAATAAGGCATATTCGGATCATACGCAAGTTCCCGTCGGATCCGTCACAAGAGCTCGTGCAAAGAAATCCAAAGAAGCACTTAATGGGCTGATTCAAGGAACTTCGGATCAATCCAATTCATGGAGGCCTATTGAAGAAATCTCACAATATATTCAGACCAATAAAAGCGTGATTAAAGATCTTGAATTTTATGAACAATCAAATCTATAAAATCGGCATGTTAAAGATGAAAAAATATGCCACTATTTTTTAAATAGTTTTTCTATTTTTAAAAGAGGCAACAAATCAATTATTTTGATTTTATTTAGTCATTTAAGATAATTTCCTTTTTTATTAGATTAAGATCCTGATTTATTTTAAGGATTTTTTTTTCTTTTTCTTAGAATAGATTCTGATTTATTTAGAATTCTTTTCTTATTTCAATTGGATTAGGATTTGTTTCCGACTAGGATTTCTTGTGATCTATATATATATATTCACATTCAATAAGAGAGAAAGAAGAAGTTTTTCATGCAATTTACTTGAGAGTATAACTTTCTTTAGTTCTTAAACGAACTCTTTGAACTTATCGGATTTTTCATGGCATTCAATCTTGACTTATCAATCAGGCCATCCATAGCTGATTGTGGCATCCTCACATACCAAGATTTTTGCTTCATTAAACAACGAATCGCAGTTCTATTCAATTCCTGAAATTAGAAATGATCTTAAAGCCTAATTTGATTAGAGTTTCATCAGTTATTGGCGAAGTTCGTATCAATTAGTTGCGTAGAAGAAATATGAAGCAAAATAATGTGGCTTCCATATGAATTAAAACAATATAGTTGTAGAATTTCTTTATTGATGTTTGCATTGATTTATTGCAACATTTGTTTTTCATTTCCTACTTATTATTGCTACTTTTACTATATACTTATAATATCTGTAATAACCTAGCATTTATGGATGACATGTCAAAGTTGATTGGTTTAGATGAATGTAAGCATGATTAGAAGTTAAGTATACTTTAATTTATGTAATTTACTTATAAGCTAAAATTTAAGGATCCATTATTTTGTTTCTTGTTTATTAACAAAATAAAAATAGTATTTGTTTTTAAGTTCACAATGAGGTAACCAAGGATAATATGCAAAAAAGTATGAAGAATAAAGACGGATGACAAATTGAAGACAATATATAATATTTTTTTAAGCATACTTATCTTTTGTGAATATTTTATTGCAAATATTTTATAAATATTTTGTAAAAAAAACCATTTCAGTGTCAATCTACATAGTTTTATGGGAAATTATTAGTAATTTGTCTTAATTAGTCATTCACCTTAAGTTCATAATATCAAAATTTTGGCTAAAAAATTAAATTTATTTAATTTTTCACAATCTCACTGGTTCTTGAAGAACAAAAATTATCCGTGTGAGAACAACTTAAGGTAATCAAAAACACAAAATTCATCACGATAAGGGCAAGTATCAAAGGTACTAAGTTTAGATAGTTTATCTTGTTACAACTTTTGCGAAGTTTATATAAACAAATGAATGCATAATTAAGCACTTAAAAGCTCAAATAATTTTTGTAGTAATTTTAAGAAAAATCAGTATTTAAAAGGAAATATAATTTGACGAAATGAGTTATTTTCCAAGCTTATGTACAAAATCAAAAATATTTTTGAGATTTTAATATTAGCAAGTATTGTTTGAAATCCTAAAAGATAGGCCTAATTGAGTTTGATAACATTTTTCGAAAAAATTGTACTTTCGTGTTATTTAGAAATCTTTTAACATGATGAACCTAATTCTTTAAATTTGAAATATTTTTGTTCATTTTTTTTTTCATTTTGAATCCATACATTTTTTTGGCACGCTCATATCCTTACTTAAATCAGTTCACTTTCACAAATTTCGCTCAAATATGAAAAACTAAAATTTCCACCATAACCTAGTCAAAATTCATTGTATTTGGTATTTTTTTCAAGCTTTAATTATCAAATTGAAGGCATATATAACTTAGCCAGAATTTTGATAATAATTAAAATAATTATGATTTATTGATATGATAATTGACAACTTTAAACCAAATATTTATATATTAAATCATATATTTTTTTAAATAAAGAGCGAGTATTATGTTTCGGGGATTAAATGTTGTTGAAATTGAATTGTTGCATTTAATATGTTTATTCATTGCATCATTTATTGATATTGAAATAACCCAAACAGCTAGTTGTTTCACGAAAGGGGCTAGCCTTTTGTATTTCAGAATACTTACTATATGAAAACGGCTAGCCTTTTCATGTCCAAAATGCATTGCTTGTGAAAATAGCTAGCTTTTTCAAGTAAGAGACTAGCCTTTTGCATTCTAGAAAGTATGCCAAATGAAAGCGGGTACCCTCTTAATTGAAACGACAAGCTTTTTCCTATCCATAATACATACCTCGTGAAAACGGCTAGCAGTTTGTAATAAAAAGACTAGCCATTTGCAATAAAAAGGCTAACAATTTGTATTACAGAATGCATGTCAATCTACATACTTTTATTAAAATTATCAGTAATTTGCCTCAATTAATCATTCACCTTAAGTTTATAATATCAAAAATTCTGCTAAAAAATTAAATTTGTTTAATCTTTCATAATTTTGCTAGTTCTTGAATAACAAAAGTTATCCATGTGAGAACAACTTAAGATAATCAAATACACAAAGCTCATCAAGATAAGGGCAAGTATCAAGGGTACTAAGCTTAAATAGTTTATCTTGTTATAAATATTACAAAGTTTTATATAAATAAATGAATGCATAATTATGCACTTAAAAGGTCAAATAATTTTCATGGTAATTTCAAGATAAATCAGCATTTAAAAGGAAATATAATATGATGAAATGAGTTATTTTTAAAATTTATGGACAAAATTAAAAATATTTTTTAATTTTTTGAAATTAGCAAGTATTGTTTGAAATCCTGAAATTCATTGTGTTTCGCATTTTTTCAAGCTTTAATCATCAAATTGAAGACATGCATTGCATTGTTTAGTCAAAATTTCAACAATAATTAAGACAATTATGATTATTGATATGATAATTAATAATTTTAAATCAAATATTTATATATTTAATCATATATTTTTTAAAATAAAAAACTAGTATTATATTTCAGATATTAAAATTAGAGATAACATCCTAAGAGGCTTAGATAATCCTCCAACTAAATGAAGATCTAGAGCACTTAATCTAATTATTTTTAAGAAAAATAATTGTTTAAAGAAAAACATAATTTCATGAAATGAGTTATTTCCAAAACTTACTTCCATCAAATTTGTTTAACAGTCTACTTGAAATTTACAAATTATATTAGTTTTTCTTTTTCATTCAATAATATTAGAGCTTTATAGAAAATGTGATTATTTTATCCTTAAATGTAATTAAATTAACAATGGGTAGAAAATTCATTAGTACTTAATATTTTCATGTATCTATATGACTGAAATAGATATTTCATGTTGTAAATTTACATTATTGGTAATATAATTTTTGTGTATTTTTTAATGATATAATATTAACTTAAAATGGTAGGCAATTAGTGGCCTTTTATAGTGCAAGTATTATGAAAATGACTCATATAACTCATTATAGAATATTTTTATTATAGAATTCACATTATAGTTATTGTTATTATATATGCAAATATTTATAAATCAATATTTTAATACCTAATACTTTACAAATAAATAATTTTGATCTTAATATTATAACATTGTTAATTATTTAATTTTCAATGTTTATACTTTATATGACTCATATAATATTAAATTTAAATGATAAGTCATTGTAAACAAAATGATAAGCCTGTATTAAACATATTAGATTATGTCGTATTTTCATTTTTAGTGCTAGCATGAAAAGTCATAGCACTTACTTAGATTAAGCATTAAACTTGCAGCCCTAAAAATCATGAAATTAATAGACCAATAAATATGAAACACTTACCATTAACTTGATATTGTAACCATTAAAGTTGAAACCAAAGGAACTTAAAACTAAGGGCAATGAACATAAAACTGGGAATTATTAACTTGAAATCGGGCATCATTAACTTGCAACTCCAAAAATCATGAAGTTAATGGACTAATAAACATGAAACACATACTATTAACTTGATATTGAGACCATTAAACTTATAACCAAAGAAACTTGAAACTGAGAGCAATTAACATGAAACCGAGAATCATTAACTTGAAACCGGGACCATCAACTTGCAATTCTGAAAATTATAAAGTTAATGGACCAATAAACATGAAAC
Source organism: Murraya koenigii (assembly GCA_025617385.1). NCBI lineage: Eukaryota > Viridiplantae > Streptophyta > Magnoliopsida > Sapindales > Rutaceae > Murraya > Murraya koenigii. The sequence goes on from CM046812.1 coordinate 15,697,682, forward strand.
ACCTACCATTAACTTGATACTAGGACTATTAAACTTGAAACCAAAGAAACTTGAAATTAAAGGCAATGAACATAAAACCGGTGACCATTAACTTGCAACCCCAAAAATCATGAAATTAATGGACCAATAAATATGAAACACTTACCATTAACTTGATGCTGACACCATTAAACTTGAAACAAAAAGAACTTGAAACTAAGGGCAATAAACATGAAATCGAGAACTATTAACTTTCAACCGATGACCATGAACTTGCAACCCCGAAAATCATAAATTTAGTGGACCAATAAACATGAAACACCTATCATTAACTTGATACTAGGACCATTAAACTTGAAACCAAAGGAACTTGAAACTGAGGACATGAACATGTAACCCGATACCATTAACTTGCAACCTTGAAAATCATGAAATTAATGGAACAATAAACATGAAATGCCTACCATTAACTTGATATTAGAACCATTAAACTTGAACCCAAAGGAACTTGAAACTCAGGGCAATGAACATGAAACCCAAGACCATTAACTAGCAACCCCAAAAATCATGAAATGACCAATAAACATGAAACGCCTACCATTAACTAGGACAATTAAACTTGAAATCAAAGAAACTTGAGAGTAAGGGCAATGAACATGAAATCGGAAACCATTAACTTGCAACCCTGAAAATCATGAAGTTAATGGACCAATAAATATAAAACGACTACCATTAACTTAATACTAGGACAAACAAACTTGAAATCAAAGGAATTTGAAACTGAGGGCAATGAATATGAAACCAGAGACCATTAACTTGTAACCCCGAAAATCATAAAATTAATATATAAATAAATATGAAACATCTACCATTAACTTAATACTAGAACCATTAAACTTAAAACCGAAAGAACTTTAAATTGAGGGTAATGAACATGAAATTAGGAATTATTAACTTAAAATCGATGACCATTAACTTGCAACCCAAAAAATCATGAAGTTAATGGACCAATGAACCTGAAATACCTAGCATTAACTTGATATTATGACCATTAAAATTGAAACTAAAGGAACTTGAAACCGAGGGCAATGAACATGAAACCGGAGACCATTAACTTACAACCCCGGAGATCATAAAATTCATGGATCAATAAACATGAAATGCCTACCATTAACTTAATATTAGGACCATTAAACTTGAAACTAAAGGAACTTGAAACCGAGGGCAATGAAGATGAAACCCGAGACCATTAACTTGATATTAGAACCATTAAACTTAAAATCAAAGGAATTTGAAACTGAGGGCAATGAACATTAGACCCAAGACCATTACCTTGCAACCCCAAAAATCATGAAATTAATAGACCAATAAACATAAAATACCTACCACTAACTTAATACTAGGACCATTAAACTTGAAATCAAAGAAACATAAAAGTGAGGGCAATGAGCATGAAATCGGAAACCATTAACTTGGAACCCAAAAATTTATGACGTTAATGAACCAATAAATATAAAACGCCAACCATTAACTTAATATTAAGACTAATAAACTTGAAATCAAAGGAATTTGAAACTGAAGGCAATGAACATGAAACTAGGGACTATTAACTTGCAACCTCAAAAGTCATGAAATTAATAGACCAATAAACATAAAACACCTACCACTAACTTAATACTAGAACTATTAAACTTGAAACTGAAGGAACTTGAAATTGAGGGTAATGAACATAAAATCGGGAACCATTAACTTGAAATCAATGACCATTAACTTGCAACCCCAAAAATCATAAAGTTAATAGACCAATGAACCTGAAATACTTAGCATTAACTTGATATTAGGATTATTAAACTTGAAACCAAAGAAACTTGGAACTGAGGGCAATGAACATGAAACCTAGGACCATTAACTTGTAACCTTGAAAATCTAAATTTAATGAACCAATAAACATAAAACACCTACCATTAACTTGAAACTGAGACCATTAAACTTGAAACTAATTTTTAATTATTATAAAATTAATTTTTTATTATTGTGGGCTTTTATTATTAAAATAATTATTATTTTGTTTATTATATAATATAATAATAATTGAAGGAGCAACTAGTTGCTCTAAGTTTTTTTTTTTTTTTTGCTGCCATTTGGCAGCCAAATAATGACCAACTCTTTTTTTTTTTTCCCCCTTAAATGTATCACATACATGAAGGTTTAGTAGAAATGCCCTTTGTGGACGAATCTACTCTTTTAGTTTTAACCCAAATATTTTTGGGACCACGAAATTCTGTTGCAGTTTTAGTTGGCAAAATGCAGAGAAATCGTTTGATATTTACAAAGACAACAAGGATTACAGTCATTGCAAAGTCTATTCATGGAGAATTATAGAGCATTATCTATATGTTTCGAATAGTGATAGTCCTTAAAGCTACGTTTGGCGCACAAAATTAGACTAGATTAATTATTAAGATTAGTTTGGATTAAGTTAGATTATATTATACTATCCTTTGTTTGGTGCAATATCATATTAGATTATATTAAATTATATTTAAATAATATTAAATAATATTTATGTTGATATTTAAGTATAAATATTAATTATTCATGAAATTTTATGATAATAATTAAAATAAATTTAAAAAGTAATTAATAAAAAAATTAAATATATTGTAAATAATTTATTGGTAGTCATAATATAATAAATAAATAATAAAAATAAAATAATTTAAATATTTAATTAATTTTTATCAAATATTTAAAAATATTATATAAAATCAATTAATTAATGGTATTATTAATTTTATGATTATTTTTAATATTATATTAGTGATTATTAAATTTAATTCAATCAATAATGCAATAAATTATTAAATGGTTAATTTTATTGATAAATCATTAAGTATATCAGTAATGAAATTTTAATCTCAAGAGTTAGTAGAAGTAAATGTACCAAGTTAATTAGCTCATAGATAGTAAATAAAAAATAAATTTTAAGTAAATTATAAATAAAAATTAATTAACTAATTAATTAATATTAGGTATAAATAAAAAAGTTTGATGTACATGAAATTATCATAAATGAACAAATGTTTTTCATTAATCTTATCCCAACGAAACCCATATATAAATTAGGATTAGAAATCTCATGATTTTAAAATTAAATTCAAATTTAATCCCCTTTAATCCAATCCAATAAAGCTTGCCAAGCATGGGATAAATATTTAATCCCAAAATTAGTATAATATCATCTTTAATCCAACCATCCAAATATAGCATAAATGCATTATGATTGGAATGGCCAAATTTTATTTGTGGTCTGTTGCTCCTCTTATAATTATATTAGGGTTAATTATCCTTAGGAAACACATATTTTGGTAAATTTAAAAAAAGATAATACATTTTTTTAAAATAAGTAAAGGGGTGACAATCTATTAACTTTGTCGTTAACTGTAATCGAAACATTAAATTAATTACAAAATAATATATTTGCCTATAGAGTTGATTTTAAAATGATGTTTTTACTTTTATAATAATTACAAAATGACATTTTTATCCCTACAATTAGTTACAAAATATATTTCTACCCCTACTCAATTATTTTTAATTTTTAAATAGAAAATAAAGTAATAATATAGCCACAAACTTTGTAAAAACTAATGTGGTATAATTAAATTGATTGGATTAAATATTCCTTGATCCACATAATTTGTTTTTATTATTTTATATTTTCATTCAACTAACTAGTTAATTCCAAATCATTTTGTACAAAATAAGTTTATACAAGAGTTTGTGGTTGTATTATGACTCTAAAAAAATTATAAAAGTTTATATTTAGGTCTAATTAATGGTTCTTTTATTAAATCAAATATAAAAAAAAATTATTGTCGAATCAAACAAAATTTTCTTATTAAGTTAACGGTGAAGTTTGATTCAATAAGATTTTTTTTTTAAAGTTTGATTCAACCAATAAAAAAAGGTCATATTTAACCAAGAGAAAAAGTCCGTTAATTAGATTTAGATACAATTTCTTATAATTTTTTCTATTTAAAAAATTAAAAATAATTGTATATGGGTGGAAATATATATTTTGTAAACTAATTGTACGGATAAAAATATTATTTTATAATTATTATAAAAATAAAAACATCATTTTAAAATTAACTCTAGAGGCAAAAATATCATTTTACAATTAATTTACTGTTCTTATTAAAGTTAACGAATTATCATCCCCTCAATTATTTTTAAAAAATGTGTTATTTTTTTAAAAATTTATCAAAATATACGTCATCCAAAAGTAATTAACCCATTATATTATTATTATATGAAACTTATTGTTGAGCTTTATGAATCAAAACACTGAAGGAAGAAAACAGCATCGTTTTGTGAAGGTTTTGGGCGATATAAAGTCACGTGGCTCAAGCGTGATTCACTTAAATTAGAAACGGCAGCTATAGCTTGCGTTTTGATTTTCTTCTTGGTTCAATTAATACACGTGACTCACACATGTTGACTTAAGTAATTCAAGTCATTATAACGAACTGGGACACGTGGCTACTTTCTGTAAAATCTGGTTTTGATCAAGATGCTAAAACAGAGCTATATTTGCTGGGTTTTCTCCTGTGTTCAAGTGATAAAAAGAACTTGAGAGAAGTGAAAGAGGGTGAGAGAAAGGCTTCTTCTTGTACTCTGCATTCTTTGTATTGAGTTCTTGTAACCTGTTTTTAAAAGAATTAATGAAAAGCCAGCTCAGATTGTTCACCCGTGGATGTAGGTCTGTATAGACTGAACCACGTAAATCATTGTTCTTGATTTGATTTGCTTATTTTGATATGTGTTTAATTGGGTTTCTTGGTTAGTTCTTGAATGATTAAACCCTAGTTTAGTCTGTAGATTGAACTAGTTAAGATTCAATTTGTTTCTGTTTGTATGCAACTGGTGCTATTCTTGGTTAAGTTACTGGGCAGAGCTTTGGATTTGGCAAGTAGAAGTTTAATCCAATCTCTACAAGTGGTATCAGAGCAAGTTTGCTTAATCAAGAACCTAGTATGGCTTCACAGAAGGTTGAGTTTGAGAAGTTCAATGGAAGAAACGATTTCAACATGTGGAAAGAAAGATGGAGGCTCTCTTGGTTACCCAAGGCTTGGGAGATGCTCTTGAAACTACTGTAAAGAAGGAAGACAATGAGGTATCATCTTCAAAGACTCCAGAACAGATGGCAGACATAAATAAGAAGGCAAAAGTTACTATTATCCTAAGTCTAGCAGATTTTGTAATCAGAGAAGTGGCAAAAGTTACAATTATCCTAAGTCCAGCAGATTTTGTTACAGCCTTGTTGGAGAAGCTTAAAAGTTTGTACATGAAGAAATCACTTACAAATAGGCTTTATATTAAGAAAAGAATGTTTACTCTTAAAATGGCTGAAGGCTCATCTTTCGACAAGCACATTGATGAGTTTAATCAGGTTTGTGATATATTGGCCACCATTGATGAAGCTTTGGATTATGAGGGGAAAGTTTTGCTGTTAATTAGTTCTCTACCTGACTCCTATAATAATTTTGTTAATGCTCTCATGTATGGGAGGCAAACTCTTTCATTGGATGAAGTTAAATCAGCTCTCAATGCTAGAGAGTTGCAAGAAAAATAAGTTAATCTTGATAATGGGGCTGGTGAAGGTTTGACAGCAAGGGACCAAAAAGATGACAAAAAGAAGAAACAAGGCAAATTCAAGAGCAAGAACAAAGTCTTAAAGTGTTTCCAATATCACAAAGAGGGACACTTTAAGAAAGATTGCCCAGAAAGGAAGTCTAAACAAAAGGAACAGAAGAGTGAAAATGGTAATGCAGCAGTAGTTGAAGATAAGGGATATGAGCCAGCTGGAGTTCTCATTGCCTCAGAGACAAATCAAGAAGGTAAATGTGTTTTAGACTCTGGATGCTCATTTCATATGTGCCAATTTATTAATTATTTCGCTGAATATAATGAGTATGATAGTGGTAAAGTGATGATGGGTAACAATGCAATATGTAGAGTTGTTGGAATAGGCAACATAAAACTTGAAGTACATGATGGTTCTATTTTTTAGTTAAAACAAGTGAGACATGTTCCTGATCTTAAAAGGAACTTAATTTCACTTGGTATGAGGAATGAAGTAGGTTGTACTGTCAAGGTTCAACATAGGGCATTGAGTGTTCTTAAAGGGTCTATGGTTCTGCTTAAGGGGGTTAGAAAGAATGGTCTTTATGTCCTAGATGGTGTGACTGTCACAGGGGAGGCATCAATGTCATCAAGCTCTAGTATTCATAAAACTAGACTGTGGCATTTGAGACTTGGGCATATGAGTCTCAAAGGACTTAACGAACTGTGAAAGTAAGGGCTGTTGAATGGTGATAGAATTGAAGACTTGCTATTTTGTGAAGATTGTGTCCTAGGCAAATCTACAAGAATAAGTTTCAAGCCCTCAATTCATACATCTAATGAACCTCTAGAGTACATACATTCTAACTTATAGAGACTAGCTCAAAAAGTTTCACCTGCTAGAGCTATAGATATTTCCTGTCAATTATTGATGATTAATCGAGAAGGTTTTGGATATATATACTTAAATAGAAGGATCAAGTCTTTGGTGAGTTTAAGGAATATAAGACTTTGGTTGAGAATCAATTGGGAAAGAAAGTTAAGAAGCTGATGACAGATAATGGAATGGAATTCTGTAATCAAGTGTTTGATAAATTCTGTGCTGCTGAAGGGATTTCCAAGCACAAGACAGTGAGCTTTACACCTCAGCAAAATAGCCTTGCAGAAAGAATGAACAGAACATTCATAGATAGAGTAAAGAGAATGATGATTCAAGCAAGGCTGCCAAAGAACTTATGGGCTGAAACTCTCAATATAGTTTGCTACTTGGTAAACTTAAGTCCATCTTTTGCTATTGATTTCAAAACACCTTATGAATTATGGACTGAAAAACCAGCAAACTATGGGAGTCATAAAGTATTTAGCTGTCAGGCTTATGGCCTGTAAAGCAAGGGAAGCTAGCACCAAGAGCTTTGAAGGGTATTTTCTTAGGCTATCCACAAGGGGTTAAGGGTTATAAACTGTGGTATACAGATTTGACCCCATCAAGATGCATAATCAGTAAGGATGTTGTATTCAATGAGGAAGAATTGGAAGATAAGTTTCATATGAATGCAGTTAAGAAACAAACTCAAGCACTTGGGATTCAGTTTGAGGTAGAGTCATCTACTCAGAACTACTCAGATGAGGTTTTAGTTTCAGATGAGGGTAGTGAAGATTCAGATAGACAGCACACATCTCAAGAAGAGGTTCTAGCTTAGAATCAATCTGTTGATTATCAACTTGTAAGAGATAGACATAGAAGACAAGTTAAAGCTCCTAAAAGGTATGGCTATATTGACTTGATTGCATTTGCCTTTCATACTGCTCATATAATTGATGTTGAAGAACCAAAAGAGTTTTCAAGAAGCTGTCAGTTGTCAGTATAAAGAGAAATTGAAGAAAGCAATGGATAACGAGATTAATTCATTATATAAGAATTGTACTTGGGAATTGATAAAGAGACCATATAAGAGGAGAATAGTTAGACGCAAATAAATTTATAGAATCAAGGAAGCCCTAACTGAATCAGAACCAAAAGGGTTCAAGGTAAGACTTATTGCTAAGAGGTATACTCAGAAGGAAGGATTGGATTTTAAAGAAGTATTCTCACCTGTATTCAGACATGCTTCAATCATAACTCTGCCAGCATTGACAGCAGTTTATGATTTGGAACTTGAGCAGCTTGATGTTAATACTGCTTTTCTGTATGGTGAACTAAATGAACAGACTTTTATGATTCAGCCTGAAGGGTATGAAGTCCAAGACAAAAAGGATCATATTTGCTTACTTAAAAAGTCTCTTTATGGTCTTAAGCAATCTCCAAGGCAATGGTATCTCAAGTTTGATGAGTTTATGATGACACATGGTTTTGAGAGATGCAGTTAGGACTGCTGTGTATATGTCAAGGCATTGAACTTTAATTTGTATATATATATATATCTACTATTGTATGTAGAAGATATGCTCATTGCTTGTAAAGAGAAAGCTGAAATAGAAGCTTTGAAGAAACTTCTGAATACTGCTTTTGACATGAAGGATCTTGGGAGAGCAAAGAAGATATTGGAGGTTGAAATCATCAGAAATAGAAAAGAAGGCTTGGTATTCTTATAATAAGAAAAGTATCTGAGAAAGGTGTTAGAATTAAAAGTTCGACAGCAAACCTGTTTAGGTTCCATTAGTTGCACATTTCAAACTTTGTAAACTATATTATCCAAAAACAGATAATGAGAAGTTGGAAATGAGTCAAGTTCTATATGTAAATGCAGTAAGGTCCCTCGTCGATGCTATGGTTCTAACTAGACCTGATATTTCACATGTTATGAGTGTTGTTAGTAGATACATGGCAACACCAGACATGGATTATTGGCAAGGTGTAAAGTGAATCATAAGGTATATCAAAGGCACTTTAAACCTTGGACTATTTTATGGAAAGAAAAGTGATTGCAGTACTGGATTGAAAGGTGTTGTGGACTCGAACTATGTTGGAAATATGGAGGAGAAGATCATTGTCAGGTTATATGTTTTTCCTCCATGGTTGCTTGATTAACTGGAAAGCCAGTCTGTAAAAAATTGTTGCTCTCTCAACTCCAAAGGCTGAGTATACAGCTGCTACTGAGTCAGTTAAAAAAGCTCTGAGGCTTAAAGGACTTTTAACTGAACTTGGTCTTAAACAAGAATCTGTCCCAAGTTCTTGTGATAGCTCTAATACTTTACATCTTTATAGAAATCTAGTATATTATGAGAAGACCAAGCATATAGATATCAAACTTCATTTTATAAGGCATGACATATCTAAGGGTTTGTCAGGATGGTAAAAGCGCGTACATATGATAATCCTTCTGATATGCTTACCAAAGTTGTTTCAACAGCTAAGTTCAAGAAATGTATGGACTTAGTTGGAGTTTGCGATCTCTAAGTTGCTTTGATTGGTGTTGGGATCTTGAGCTGGGGATGTTTTGATTCAAGATAGAGAATGTTGAACTTTATGAATCCAAACACTGAAGGAAGAAAACGTCATCGTTTTGTAAAGGTTTTAGGCGATATAAAGTCACGTGGCTCAAGCGTGATTCACTTAAATCAGAAACGACAGTTATTGCTCGCGTTTTGGGTTTCTTCTTAAGAAATTCTCGCACGTTGACTTAAGTAATTCAAGTTCATTATAACGAATTGGGACACGTGGCTACTTTCTGTACAATCTGGTTTTGATCAAGATGCTGAAACAGAGCTATATAAGCTGGATTTTCTTCTGTGTTCAAGTGATAGAAAGAACTTGAAAGAAGTGAAAGAGAGTGAGAGAAAGGCTTCTTCTTGTACTCCGCATTCTTTTTATTGAGTTCTTATAACTTTTCTGCAAAAGAATCAATAAAAAACTAGCTCAAATTGTTCACCCTTGGATGTAGGTTTGTAAAGATTGAACCACGTAAATCATTGTTCTTAATTTGATTTGGTTATTTTGATCTTTGTTTAATTGTGTTTCTTGGTTAGTTCTTGAATGATTAAACCCTAGTTTAGTCTGTGGATTGAACTAGTTAAGATTCAATTTCTCTTTGTTTATATGCAACTAGTGCTGTTCTTGGTTAAGTTATTGGACAGAGCTTTGGATTTGACAAGTAGAAGTTCAATCCAATATTTACACTTATCATCAGGTTTCTTCAATTAATTATCAATGGAATGAGATTATTGCAAAAAAAAAAAAAGACCTTAATTGATCCGTGGATGGAGCAGACAGTAAGCGACGTACAAACTATTCCATGAGCTTAAAAGTTATTATGAATTATTTGATACCCGAGAC